>JAODUE010021266.1:0-19975 GCA_027564755.1 Amblyopsis hoosieri | reverse complement strand
GCGGGGGGGGGGGCGGGGGGGGGGGGGGGGGGGGGGGGGGGGGGGGGGGGGGGGGGGGGGGGCCGCCCGAAAGGCGGCAGAGCCCGTAGAGAGGGGCTAGGGGAAACAGAACGTCACACACACGGCATTAAAGAGCCAGGAGGATGGAATGTGTGTGGACACCGCGCTCGGCGAAGGGAATAAATGGAGAGGAGCGGAGGGAGATGAAAAGGTCAGTGGGGCGGGAGAGACCGGCTTCTCGGAAATACAACTGCTTACGCTGTGGCACATCATGGCGGACGTATTTTTACGGTTGTGACACGGTGGGGTTGGTGTGTGTGTGTGTGTGTGTGTGTGTGTGTGTGTGTGTGTGTGGTGTCACATAATATGCACTTTGGCAGCTCCTTGGCCTCTTACGGCGTACATTGTCCCCGCTCACACACACACACAGAGCCATACAAACGCCATTTAAATGAGCTATTGCAGTGTGTGTGGTTAGCATGCAGTCACACCCTGAGTGGGCCTTCTCCATTAAGGTTTTGATGCCGAGAGCACATATGCCAGCGGCCCAATCAATAGCGGTGATTAATCAGCAGTTGGTGAGCAGGGAAAGTCATTAGGAGGGGGGAGCAGGATGGCCGATCCATACCCCAAGCATATTTTCTAGCAGGCCTGCTTTTATATGAGTGACCAGAGGGCTTGTGAGTGACAGATGCTGTTCCACAGCTCTCTCAGCTGCCGCAGGTTCAGGCGCTAATGTGGTTTACTCTGTTTTGCACTGCTCAAAGTAACGCTCCTTGTTGACAGCTGTCACTGCACCTTATTAAAGGTGATTAAATCAAAACAGAGTGAGTGGGGCTGGCTGGCTAGGAGTTGTAAGCTAAGCGCTATTGTGGCTGCATGGTGTTCTGAAGAGGACTGGGGCATTATGAAGACACTGTGGTGTACAGTACAGTACGTGCAATACATAATATATACAACAGAATACAAGATGGAGCAGGAACATGGTGGAATGAGAAGCGGCATGGAGAACTTAAAGGTTGCATGCAACAAAAATGGGAAGAATTCTGGGAATGCAGTTGGACACATACAGTACTACAGTACTCGTAACATGTATTCATAATGGAGAAGAAAATATGTACTGTATGACTTTTTTCTCTTAGTAAATTAGTAGTTACATTTAGAATCAGTAACACTAACAGGTCGATTGATGATGATTGATGAAGAAAATATATTGGATAAAAACTCTGCCTGGGAAAAAGCCCTCCTTTCAATTTAATGTTCTTCGGTTCAATGAGATTTCCGAGCAAACATTTAATATATTGCTGAACTAAAGCTTTGCAATGTTGTTCAGTAGTAGACATTATGTGCGCACTATACACATGTGTTACAGTAGCATTTGTCCACTGCATATTATGATCATGTGTAGTGATAAGGTAGTGTCCAGTAAACTCTTAACAAGATACACATCTGAAAATGCTTGTGGTCATTTAGATGATCACATTAATCCAAAGTGAATAATAATGAATACAGTTACACCAGCAAAGCACAGTCATATTGTTTCTTCCTTATGCATCTTGCTTAAGGATAGGACAACACATGGGCTTGAACCCATTATCTTCCAGTTTGGAGCCCAACACCAAGTACACTAGACTAGACTGTACGATGGCCAACTGCCCAGTAATTTTGAGCAAACCCACATTTCAGAATAATACTGTATTTTTCTAAATACATTTAGAAAAACGATTAATATTTTAATGATATATATTGACACAATTCAACTGGCGACCAAATAAACCAATCTATATAAATCAATAATCAATCAAATGAAAATACATATCAATGGATATAAATCATATTTTTTCAGTTATTTTCTGAATGGACACTTACCACCATGCCAGTTTTGAGCAGAAGGTAGTGCACTGTCTGTGTGACATCGGCAGCATGCATCAGGTTGTGGTAGGGGTTTTTATGTTTGCTGTAGCCCACCTCTAGTGCCTCCACAAACGACACCACTGCAGAGATGGGGATCTGCAGGCAGCCGAAATAAGTAAGGAACCCATATTTAGGATTATCACTGGATTTACTACACCCACCATGTTACTGATCGGTACATGTAATTCCTCATTAAGCCATTCTTTATAAACAACATCATTGGTGAGTGGAAAAAAGGAACTGACAAACATTTGATCAATCCCTTAAAGGGATACAGTGACTTACATTAGGCTTATGTTTTTCTGCACAGTGCTGGATATGTGTAGTGCTGTGTGCTTATTACAGATGTTTTAAGACATAGAACCCATATAAAACAAGTAAATGTATTCATTCCCATTATGCAGTGTGCAACTGATGACAACTGCAATCTCAGTTTTAGAGGTTCTGCCAAGGTTCTGCCCCTACGATTTGCTTAGCTTTATATGTCAATCCGGGAACTCCCAACTGAAATCTGTTGCCCACCAGTGCCTATAATTCAGTTGGTTCAGAGCGAAATAAGGTGCCTGTCTTCGTAAATTCCTCCCCACTTTCTAGGTGCTTATTGGCACCACCTATAACAAATGACATTGCATGGAGAGTTTCCAGACTGACATGCAGAGCAGAACAAATCACAATGCTTGTAAGCTTGTAAGAAGGAATATTGGAATGTAACGTACAGTCAAGTCAAGTGTATTTATGTTGCACTAATTAAATCACATTAACGTCTCAATTAACTGCACACCCCACATTTTACATGGAATCAAATGACCTTCCTCCTATCAGGCAAGTTAAACTCCTTAATAATCACTTTAAAAAGCAGAAGACACCTTAAGAAGGGACCACAATGTAACAGCGCAGGTTGATTGTGAGTGCAGACAACCAGAATCACACACAAGTGCAGGTGTACAGGACGAGCCTCTGCTCGGCGTATAATAACTGAATACAAAACATGAACTAACTGATCTACTCAAACAAACAAAGGAAAGCGCGTAACAGTCGCGAGAGCTGACACAGAACAAACAGCAAACAAAGCAAACGCAATCAATAGCCCACCAACCCCGACGAAGCCCTCCAGCCTTTATGCCCTCGCACCCACACGGCTGGGAACAATCATCTGATTGCACGTGTGGGTGTGGGGTCCTGAGGTGCTGGGTTCGTGGGCAAAACCCCTACCAGTCGGGCACACACCAGCGAGGCAAACTAAGAACTGTGTTGCGCTGCCATTCGGCAAACCCTGGACGTGATACACAGAGGGAAGAATCCAACCCTTTCAGGATGAACGAATGCAATAGGTTCCAAGTGGGCAACAAGAATTATCAAATAAACATTGAACAAAATGTATAAAAATGAAATACGAAGATGGTTTTAATATTTTAATGACCCAGACCACAAAAGAGGCAAATATTTGCAGCCGTTTGAGGCCTTTATATGTGTCTTTACCTTGAAGCGAGTAATGAGGTCGTATCTTGTGAGCAGCTCATAGAATATGAATTTGAGCGCGTGGTCTCCACTGGCATCATTCAGCGCAAACACATCAAATGACCATTTGTCCACGTTCTGAAACAACAACATCAAATAAATTAGATCGCACTTACTCTTTAAGTGGCTATTAAATTAATATGGCAGATTAAATCAAGTCAAAAGTGTTGAGTGTGTAAGTGAGAGAGAGAGAGAGAGACAGAGAGAGAGAGAGAGAGAGAGAGCGAGAGAGAGAGAGAGAGAGAGAGAAAGAGGGCATCCACATTATTGAGAGTTACAATTTCAAGTACATTATTAAATTGGATGTTGTGGGTTTGGGTGCATAGGTGTGCATGTGCGTGTGTGAAGAATGAACGTGTGTGCGGTTGTGATTCACCATGTTAATACCTTAAGCACAGAGATGACGGATGGGGGATAACTGAGGCCCACCATGTTGGAGGTACGTCTATACATCCTGTTTGGACGAGATAAAAACCAACATCAAATGAAGAGCAATGCAATGTGTATTAACTGAACGTGGCAAAAAGTTTGCCATACCAGCCAGCAGCCAAGATCAACCTTGGACCCAACACGCCAAGAGAGACTGCACTGACAGCTCAATGTCAAAGCTCTAACACACCTAACACATCTCAAGCTGTTTTCATGAGGTTATGTTGGGTGATAGCATTTGCATGCCTGATTGCGTTATGGTTCAAAAGGTTTTAGGATTTATCACAAGAGCAGCGATATTATAATTTCCCAGAAAAATAGCTTAATTAGAGATTTTATATAAATGTTAAATTAAATAATTGTTTCTAGGGAAAAAACTGCTTAATTACAAAATAAAATGGCTTTCTTCCAAAGTAAACAAAAATGTGAATTTAGCAGTCTGTTAATCTAGCTGTTAAACTGTGTGCATTAGTATTATGTTTAAAACACAGCCAAGCAAGTGCAGTTTGGGTTATCTCTCCTTATCTTATCCCTGTAAATCTATCAATGTGATTTATTAAGAGTTGTCTTAAACACAAATTGATTTGCCTTTCGTCTTGGTGCATGACAGCTAGATGGACCTTTGTTGCTATGAAACGGTAGGTAGGTAGGTATATAGAATAGTTAGATGCGTCCCTGCACATACTAACATATTTATAGGAGAACGTGGTTGAGTGTAAATATCAGGGGAGTAAGGGTAAGTTTGGCATGCTGCTGCTGGTGGTGTTAATGTCTGTATGCCTATGTGCCTGCCTTTCTCTTTGGTTTAGAGGATGCGGGTGCGACCAGAGATGGATTCAGCCTAAATGAGGGACTAAGGAAAGATAATGCCGGGTGCAGTTCCAACGCCCCCCAGTAGATGTTGCCTCATAGGCAATCCCATAGACCTCATTGAGTGTGTGCTGTGTGATGCTACAACACAGCTGTAGTGTAGTACAACCTCTCCACAAATATGCCCGCCTGCACGGCGTGGACAATGCTGCGGAAGCGTGGCTTCTCCTCGGTACGACGCAGCATGAGGCCCATCTGACGGGTGAACGTGGAGGCCAGCCAATCCCGTACCTCCGAGGGCACAGACTCTGATTGGATGTCGCTAAGCTCATCCTCCGTGTCCACCAAACGCCTAGCGGAGGGAGGGAAAGAAAGAAAGAAAGAAAGAAAGAAAGAAAGAACATATATTTTTAAATTCACATTTATTAGGACTATAATTTTTAATTAATGGGACATTAATCTCCTACTCACAACTGGGGCATACTTGCCAAGGCTTTGTAAAGCCAACATTGTATTCCTTTCCTACAATAGGCTGATCAGCTTTATACTTTTGCCGTCAGTCAGCTTACAGTCGGCTGCCCAGGAACATACAGCCCGTTCTAACCTGACAAGCCCTACACAATCCTCAGTGAGCTTTTCAGCCGCAACACTATTCAGGACACAAGGTTCAGCGTGTTCCATTGCATCAGTCCCGCCACGTGAAAGAAAACATGTGAACAAGATAGAAAGAATGAATAGAAGAAACCAAAAGCGACTGACACTGTGAACATTTTCCACATCTAATTGCTGTTGTTGGGGAATCCAACTCAAAGCCCAGTGCTGCTCCAATGCACTGCAACAGCCCTGCTGCATAAACATCAATTACAATCAACTACTCAGCTACTAATCAACTACACTCAGTGGTTCTCCAGCCGCTCAAGTAAAAACTGAAATATTGCACTGACATTAACAATGCAATGTCGACACAGATGATGCGGCACTGTACTGTATATTTAATCTTCACCGATGCTAGTGGAACCCATGTGCACATTCACCCATAGCAACACATGCGCATGTAATACAGATATTGCACTTGTGGTATATGGTCAAACATACTGTATAGCCTATCTTAAGCAGAACACAGAGGAACTGTGATATACAAGGCCTGTTTTCAAATTAGCCTAGTTTTATTACACCTCAACATAGGTATACTGTACAGTATGTTATTGTACATATCATTTAAAATATTTTCACTGTGCATGTAGATAATCCAGCATTAGGAGTAATCAATTAGTTTAAAGTAACAATGAAAGTTTCCTGTTTTACCTTGTCTCCTCGATGTAAACTGACTCCAGCACCGACGCTGCATACTCAAGGTTTTTCTTAAGGTCCACCAGGGAAGCCTCACCTCTTTCCAGTTGTTTAACCAGACACCTTAACCTGGAAGAGAGATTCACCCTTTATTTAGCATTTTACACCACCCACAGTAGATCATCAATTATCTCACTCAAATGACTAACTCTGTAGTGCAGACTGGTCTTGATGTCACAAGAATTCTGACTCGGCCTTGATCATTCTCGCACGTTTTTTGTCTTCTTTTTTCAACAGTCAATTTTGGCTGCTTTTTATTAACAATTTCACATTATTTAGATATTTTATATTTTTCATAAAAATAAAATATATTAACAAGGTAAAGCATTAGTATTATTATATATAAGAAATATTCAAAATATTTCCAGTAATGCAGTCAAAATGACATGCCATATATGCTCCACAAATATCCCAGAGTAACCCAATGATAACTTGTCTGGGACTATTCTTCATGTAATTATTATACAAACAATATCAGGATCCATATTAGATGAACAATTTCAAATACACATCCAAGACATACTACACCAGACAACATGACCTTAACCATCCCACAATGCTTTGCAGTCGCTGACAATGAAGCTACAGCAAATATGCTTATTTTTATCAATTTACGATAATAAAAAATATATATTTTTGTAGGCTACCATGGACGTTGCTTCTTCAGTAGGCAGCTATGAAAAGTAATGTAAGTTAAGTAGTCTGCAATTAAGGAATTCGAACACGGCCTGAGAGATCTCACTATCCTAAATGGAAATCAACAGCATGTGATCATGATGGTGTGCACTTAATGATGGTTATTAAGAACAGCTGTGTGCCACTGAGCTTCCCTAACATGTCATGCAGACAAACACACTTCCTCCTTCAACAGTGTCCGTTATTTGACTATAATTCGCCATCAAATGTTGACTTTTTGGTTTGCTAATAGGTTATTTTCTTGATTTTCTATGTAATGTTGTTAGCATGCTGTGCTAATCTGTGTAACCACAACTGAGTGGCAGCAACAAAGGCTCTGAAATGTTTGTCCCTGCCTAGAGCTTTTGTAAAAGCCTCCATCACACACGGGAAGCTTTTGTTTGGTAAACAATGGATGGAATAGAAATTAATGTCCCAAGTTATCAAGCGGCAGAGTTGCGAATGAGCATTCAAAAGAGGGTATTGATTAAAACACACAGCATCCTGGAAGTTGTTTTCAACAACATTAATGACATTAAAGACAACTTACACAACAGACCCACATTCCATTATGTTATAGACAATAAAAAAGAATCGAATGGACAAATGGAGCCAATACTTTTCTGTGGAAAAGCACAATAAGTGCAATGATTGCAGTCTGGGGTGAAACACTACATGATGCGAACTTTGGTTAAACATTACAGTAGCCCATTATTGCCAATTATTGAGGGCAGGAGTATTCTCCCTATATTCACAGCATCTTCATTCTAAATAATATAAAGCATATAAATTCCATTGCATAATGATTCCAGTCAGGGTATTTTTATTGATAGTAATAGCAAGTGTTCAACATTCACAAAGGGAAACAAAGACAAGTGCTTCCAGCTGTCTGATGTCAGAACACAATGGTGGATTCCTTTGTCTTGCATCACTGTGGTGCGAGATGACGAGATTGGAGTTGGAATTGCAGTTGCAAGGGTTTTCCTCTGATATCCTATGACCTGGATGGATGGGGTGTAGAAGTAATCCTTTGAACCAAGCAGACTGGTCTGCTTCCAAACAAACTACAACAGACCGCGCTCTGCAGCAGTACTCAATCCCCTAACGAACAGACATCTTCTACACAGAAGGCACCCTACAGGTTTTTTTTCATTTCTCCCCTCCTTAAACCAAAGATTAGTCATAAACTATTGTTTCTAATGTATGACTATTTCATACACAGAGAAGAGGAGGTACTATATGTGTGAGGGTGGGTTGCTTTGGATGCAAAAGGAGTCCATTGCCTGTGTTCTGATGGAATTCTGATCTAGACAGTGTGGCATCGATGCCCCAGGTCAATGCTATTACACTGATTAGTGTTCTCTGAGTGAACACACGCAGACTTGGACTGGCAAGAGCAATGGGTCCCCGCTATACGATGACTCGAGTTAACCTCCGGTTTTGACTGTGATTTGTGGAGGGGAGGCTTGGCAATGAAACAGCAAAGTTATGACACATCCACATTTCAGCAAGATATACTGAGGGAAAAGAGAAAGTTCAGGCATACAGTAGTTCTGAACTAGTTCTTCTGTTCAGAAAGGCCAACACACTCATCAATTAACTGCATATTTTTGACCACACATTACTTTCACATGACATACGTGTAAATGTTTCAATACAATATATTTTTTTAAAGGGTTAAAATACAAAAATGCATTGTTAATTACCACGGCATTAGTTTTGTCACTAGGACTATCCTTCCAGTGTTCATGGTGATACAACAGTAGCCATCCAGGACACTTTGGTCCATGCTTTGTTTGACGTCATTAGACCTTGGCACAACACTAACATTACAATAATGAACATGTCGAGATCAACACAATGAGTCACACAATGAGTCACACAATGCCGACATACAGTAGTATGTATTGCTACCGTTAGAATGGCTATTAATGGCAGCTTTGGTGCCCAGTCACAGCTCATAAGCAGGCACTAGGGGTTGGCTCTCGTCATCATACTGTATAGCCTGCCCTCTTGTTTGAATCGTTAAAAAAACGTTGCAAATTTGGTTTTAAGGGAGAAATACGTGGTACTCCCATACTCAACACATATCATATATAAGTGTTGAGTAGCACACGCCCGTTCATGCACAGTTGACTTGTGTTATAAATGTAAACTGCACATTTGCGGTCGGACTTTACATGTCCACATAGGCCTACTGTACATTTGTGGTTATGGGGACACTATAACACAATCAGTATCAGTACAAAAAGTATCAGAAGCTTTTTGTTGTTCTGGTTATAACATAAGCTACAGTAAATGCCGGAATGTTCTCAAATGTATTTCCTGCTGTTTGTATATTGGTTCCTATTAGTTTGAGATGGAAGCATTACTGCTAGTGGAATGCTCCTGCTGCTCTTAATGCTGTCAATTAGCATTCTAAACACTGTTCGTATGCAGAAGCCTCTATGAACATGTTTGGTAGCTCAATGCCTTTATCTGCCCCAAACAATGAATCTCTCCTGTGGGATGTTTAAATGACAGATGTGACAAAAACTGCATCTGACAAGAAGAAATGTTTTATAAAAGTTTCATGATTGACTGAATGCAGCCCACTCAAATTGCCTGGGAGACTTGGTAGATATGGATACTGCTATCTTGATGTTGACAAGGGCCATGAGTAAGAACAGAAGAAAATGGGGTCAAGATATATTATATTTATATGGACATATTTAGTGAGTGGTCAGGAAGCCCCTGCTTTAAAACCCGTTGAGCGTCCTTGAAAAAAGACACCTAACCCTAACTGCTCCTGGTAGTCAGATGCAAGCCCGCTTTAATGCACGGGCTTACCTGGGCTTAAGCCCCAGGGCCTATGAAGACAAGGGGCCTATCATGAGCCAATGAAAAAAAAAAGTTCATTACGGCTCCAAATGTTCTTAATATGGAGCCGTAATAAATCCCTTCACAGTCACACAAATGGCCTCACTCAGAGTGATTTGGATTTTAGTGACAATCATGGCAGGAGGTGACACACACGGAACTTAGATTTCCAGTTTGTAGTCTGTAGTCGGTAGGTTCACCATCAGACATAACTTTAGCGCACCCGTGTGGTTTTTCATCAGGAAAATGTTTAGGGGTTTGTAATTATCATTAGAATCTTGGTACAAAACCGTCTGGATAGACAGTTCTACGGTTAGCACCGCAATCCATCCTGCCTTGCTAAGAAAAATACAGCCAATTGCACACGTACGTCCTTGCTGATGTTTGAGGCTGTGAATTCAGCAGTCAAAGTTCACCTGTGTTTAACTCTGGATGAAGTGATGATGCGATCACCATAGAATTTTATTAGCCTCTTCGCTCCCATGTATTGGAAGTGAAAAAATTGCTGTTGCCCTGCATAGACACACATTTGTATTATTTTTATTGTGACGAGGGGGGGGGGGGCTACGAAACCTCTCAGCCCCAGGTTAATGCAGGCCTGGTCAGGTGTCTCCTTGCATGGATGACATCGGCACTGGTGCGTGTATATATACGTGTATATATATATTTCTGAAAATATCTGCAAACATACCTGAAGTCAATAAATTATATTGAATGTAAACTGAAACTAAATGTTTCATGGGAGGCCTTCTGTAGGATTAATTAACTGTGTTTCAGAAAGCAACAGTTTGATCCATTCAAGACATTTGATTTGGTACTGTACATCACTAATATGTTTACAACTCAGCCAAAACCCAGCATGAAGCCACGGAAGACTGGCTTAGATCCCATTCTGGAGGTTGATTTACCAACCGCCAAGTCATCACTTTAAATGCTAGAAGCCTTCAGCTACCATATGGACCTTTATCGTTCCTCTAAAGTGCAAGCTCCATTTAAAACAAAGCACCATTAATCCATACATGAGAAATAGAAAGTCATAATTCATGTGCACTCACTGATGAGATCCCCATGACACGGTGCTCTACACTGGATGGCAGTAAAATGCAAATGACTCAAGCATAGAGAGTCACAGAATATGAACTTCAGGATAATATCAATAAGGATGTCTATGTGTGTGTGTGTGTGTGTGTGTGTGTGTGTATGAGGGTGAATGCAACATTTCTGTGCATATGATTGATGTTTAGTTTTCCTTGTTTGTTTCGTGTTTGTTTTTAAATTAAATATCTCATCTGCAGCAAACACAACCTCAGATAGTACACATTTTCCTTTTAATCACAGTAACCCATTTTTCCAGTTCTGGGAAAGACTAACAAAACAAACAACAGCTCACCGTACTATGAAAACACGTTTCCCGCTCTGTTTGAAAGGACAGATCAGCTCATTAGTCACCAAACCTGCAGGAATGCTTGAAAGAAAGTAGCCAATAGTAACTGCTTTCTTTTCATGAGTTGCATAATAGCAAGGAAACGTGTGCAGCCACTGTACAAAGCAAAAGTGGAAGCCAATGGACCCATAGCAAAAGCCACACTGTCGATGGAATGCCAGCAACGCTGCACTGTTGCGTGACTAATGAACTAATGGACTCACTAATGACTGCGACATTGTTTGTTGTGACATTTGGATGAAGGGACACAAGAGAGCGGTTGGAGTGACACACTCCAGGAGCGCATACAGAAGTTGGCCGCTACTAATGCTATTTGTTTAAGCTCTCAAAAGGGCCACACCTGGCTGACACTGCGCTTATGGCACAGGACCATCAGCATTATACTAGGGATGTCAGCTGTGGTTGGCACATAATGCTGGATATTGTGTTTCTGTATGGGTAAGAAAAGTATGTTAAATTATTATAAATGTAAGTTCTACTTTGTCAGGTATGGTGTGGCCAGGTCTGTGTGTGGGAGAGACAGGAAGAGAGGAACATATGGCAGGAGAGAAATGTGTGTGCATGTGTGTGTGTGGGGTGTGTGTGTGTGTGTGTGTGTGTGTGTGTGTGTGTGTGTGTGTGTGTGTGTGTGTGTAGTGTAAGAGGTGGAAAAGTAGGCTGGTCATCAAAAGACGATCCACTGGATAGGAAAAACTCGTCAGGAAAAGTCAATATGTAATGTAATGTTACAGCTGCCCTAGTCTTCCTAAGCAAAACACTTGCATTATATAGGTGCATCTCAATAAATGAGAATATTGTGGAAAAGTTAAGTCATTTCAATAATTCAATTGACAAAGTGACTCATATATCATGGATTAATTACACAAAGTGATGATTATGCCTTACAACTCATAAAAACCCCATTTTCAGTACCTAGTACCTAGAAAATCTAGAAAACTTTAACATGACAATAGACCAGTGAAAAAAGGATTTAAAAATACAGATATGTCAGCCTTCTGAAAGGTATATTTGTGTGTATTCGTGCACTAAATACTTGTTTACACTAAGGTCACTATGTTTCTCGCGGGATATTTACGAGAGTTCCTGTTTTGGAATCAGTTGGTGTGTGGTGTGCTGTTTTGGCCAAATCGTTGCCCTCCACACACATAACGATCACAGTAACAGTAAAACCACACAGCTAACTGTCGTTAGCTGTGTGGTCTCTAACGTTTTGTAAATTGGTAGGGTCGTCTAGTGCAGTGGTGGGGAATCCTGGTCATGGAGAGCCACTGTCCTGCATGTTTTAGATGTCACCCTGCTCCAACACACCTGATTCTAATGAATGGGTTGTTAGAAGCCTGATAACGACAGCCTGGTCTAGTGTGTACCTGGCATTACTCTCTTCTATTAGAAAAACCCTGGAGTGCAGGAATGACGTAAAACATGCAACACACAGCAGTGCCTCGATGCTACAGAATGGCAGCCAAATATTACAAGAGCCTCTGTTATCAAACTGTTATCATAGTTGATTGGCCTGACAACAGCATCCCGCCAACAATAATCTGTTATCAAATCTGTTTTCAACTACGAAATTCAGTTTTCTGCTTGCATTATTTAAATGTCCTTGTATGGACATATTTATTTATTTATTTAATGTAAATATAAAATTTTTAGTGAGTGGTCAGGAAATGTATTTTATCGGTTTGCATAGTGTTCGTACCCGCCAATGGAATTCTAACCACTGTGCGATTTTCACAAAATTACAGCAGTATACAGTAGCATCCTCTTTTCATTCAATCCACCTGGTGGCTTATGTCTTGATGACCACACCTGCTGTCAAGCACGGTGGCCCAGTGGATAGCACTGTGGCCTCACAGTAAGAATGTCCTGGGTTCAAACCCTGGTCTTTCTATGTGGACCTTCCATGTTTCCTGTGTCTGTGTGGGTTTCCTCTGGGTATTCCAGTTTCCCCCACTATCCATAACATTATACAACACTACTGCAACTCTTTATTACAACACTATAAAACATTTTAGGTTCACCCTCCAGCCAGTGCCATCTGACCAGTGACACTGGCTCCAATCTGGAGTTGGTCCCTGGGCGCTGCACAGTGGCTGCCCACTGCTCCCTTGAGGGATGGGTTAAATGCAGAGGATGAATTTTGCAATATGTGTATGTGACAATAAATGTCTGTGTTGACATGTTTCAGAGTTGGTGTGTAAACCTCGGCAGTGAGATAATCCCGGAGATAAAAACATGGATTTCACAAAATAGAGACAGCTATAGGAAAAGATAAACATACACTAGGTCACATACAAGAGAGACACATTTAAGCTTGTCATCATTTTTTAAATATAAAATCACAGATGATTTGTTAAATTCACAGTGTTTGTAGCAGCAACGCGATAGCTAATAGATAGTGATCTGCTTGACTGATGATCTTCAACAATGGTTGAACTAAATAAAAGACAAAATTGAGAAGAAGCTTGCTATAAAATTGTGCATATTTTACCTTCAATACTTTCAAGTCTCTGTGTTAAGTGCCCACATACTGTAGGTGTGCGTGTGCGTGTGCGTGTGCGTGGAGTCCAGATGGTGACGAACAGAGTGACAACATGGTATAGTCTACTGCTAATATCTATTGACATGTGTCTTGACCCTGGAGCCTAGATAGGCAGTTGGCAATGTAAGATGAATTATAATTCTGTAGTGCCCATGTTGAGAATGACATTACATTCACAGAGTTCAAGGTCTTCCAGGAAATGACAAATGTAAATTGTTCAAAGGTAGCCAGAACTGAATTCATTCACAACATAATGAGTTTTACATTTCTGGCAACTATGACCCCAGTTTGCTTTGCATGCTGTACAGTAACTCATTTATAACAATCTAATAAAGTGAAATCAGATTTCCAAAGGTTGCTGATTTCCCATGTTGAATGACTCACATTATGCAAGAGTACACAGTACACAATGCTGTCAGTAAAGCATTGTCTCTATACATATATATTAATAGAGAGAGAGAGAGACAGAGAGAGAGAGGGAGAAAGAGAGAGAAAGAGAGAGAGAAACCAATAACAATGTATAAATCTGCGAGACAATATTTTAGTGAAATGAGAGGGAGCTACCCAGTCCACTGTCTGTACAATATATGCCAATAAATAAATAAATAAATACATAAACAAAAAAAACACTGGCCCAAGTGCATATCATATTGTACAATTATCTCTAATTACAATCCAACATATAGTGACTTTCTCCACAATCCCAGCTTAGTGTTTCACCCAGAGACCTCCGACATCCCAGTCAGATGTTGTTTTTATGATTAGCGAGCACACATTAGTTAGCCGCCAGCAGCAGTGTTTTGTTGTGCCAAATGCCACTGGTAGGCTGATGACACCAATGGCTTATTCCAGTTTGCTGAATCCACAACAAATGCAAAGCTCCACAGACACTGAAGCAATTGGGATGAGTAGCAACCTTTCTCCTGCTGTGAAGCCCGACGCAGGAAAACAACTCAAAAGCATTTAAGCCACTCACCAGGGTTTGGGGGTGAAGACAACAACACTGACAAAAGGGAACAAAATGTAAGATAAAAAAAAACAACTTTTTGTTTGTTTTTGGAAATTTCTCCCATTCCCATCTCATTTGTTTGTTCTCTTCCATTCAACACAAACAAATGGAACACCAATCATCCTTGGTTGCACCGGGGCCCGTGATGGTTTGGGGCCCGACACGGGCTTCTATCATACATTTGACCGATGATTATTTTTTACAGTTGTATTTATATTACACCGAGATGATCACAAACTATATTTATAGCAAAGTGGCTTCACATGCTTTTATATAGCAATATTTCATAGTGCTACCCTATTATGTAGTAGTAGTTCAGTAAGTATGGGATCATTATATAAATTAGGCTAAATTTGTCTGGAAACATTTCTTCCATTTTTAACAATGTATTTGCAGTAATAGCTATTATATTGTTTTAAAGATGTCACAATGCTTATAGGAAATCTTCCAGGAGCGTGCAAATAAAGTCCTTATAAGCTTAATATAGTGTCTCTGGCGCAAATCCTCCTTAGAATCTTGCCAATGTAAATTATCCATGTGCTTGGAGTAATTGTACGCTTTATCGCTTTTAGATTATAAATAATTTGTAAGATGCCATTTCAAGTGTTGTTCCGAAGCGCGTGTTGTTCATGGTTCTGAAGGTTTGCATAGCGATTACTGCAGACTTTTCCTTAAAATGTATTAATCTTGTGTTTATATCTTATTGTTAGCCTATCCATTTGGATATTTGTTTTATATAGAAATTATTATTACTCGACTGGAGCCAGGTTTTAACGTGCATGAGAGATGACATAAGCTAATGTTAGTGCAAATAGGTTTAAAGTTTGCTAATTTGAGGTGAGGGAAGGGCACGTTAAGGAAACATCGCCCCAGAGCCTGCCGTCATCACGCTTACGCCATTGACACCAATGGCTATAATATGTAATAAAAATATAGTGGCCTGTAATGTATGAATGTATGTATGTATGTAATGTATGTAATAAAGTTAGCCTCGTGAGACCATCCTGATCTCACAAACTTCAGATTCCGAATCAGGATGGACAGCTGGACATTGTTGTACTTGTGTCAGAGCCACAGCAGCTCTGCACAATCAGCGTTAGCTACGGGCGTTACAGTGGGTTGCTAGGTTACGACCTAGCAAAAACAACAATGGCGACTCGTAGAAAGGTTAACATGTTGCAATAGCATCAGTTTAAGATAAACTGGAGATAATTTCTCCATTGACAGAGCAAAGAATGGCATTGAAGGTTAACTCTATTCTCCCAACTGGCTTCAGTTTGATTGACCGATTGGCTCATCCAATCACCTTCTTTGTATAATTTGAAAGTGGCTGCACTTTTCAATCAGTTTCAATGGATTGCTGGTGCTTCAGTTTAGGATAGTGGCAAGTAGGTCTTAGGAAACACATCCACACAAATAATGATAACAACATTGAATTCAATACAGTTAAATAAAAAACGTAATTTAACGTAGAACTGTAATAGTGTCCTATAACCATTCCTGTACAATCAATATAGTAGTTACTGTAGTAGGTACTGTAACTAATAATGCCAACATTATAATAAAAATACAAATGTAATATTTAAATGTATTTATTTATTTATGAATCGTACACACAAAGCAAGGTACAGGGAGAAGGGGGTGGAGCATAATTGCTACAATCCTTTTGAGATAGATAGATGTTTTCTAGCCTCGCAAGACCATCATGATCTAGTAAGCTTCAGTTTACAGTACTTTCACCGTGAGAATCAGTATGGAAAGCCTATAAATCATTGCGAATGTGTCCGAGTAGCAACTGAACCTACCAAATTATCGTTGTATTGATAGCTATACGGGTGTGGTTTAGATATACAGCGTGGTATAGGTATGCAGACAGTGAAAACGACCAGTCGATTCATCCAATCAACTGCCAAGTGTGAAAGTGCCTGCCCTTTTATGTTTAGATGGACAGCTCCCCAGATGGACTTGTGACTAGCACAGACACACGCACACACAAAATGTCTTCACTCATCTTCCTACTGGCTTCAGCAAGAGTTGAACTGGCTCAGCTGGTTAACAGGTTCGTCCAATGACCTGTAAGTGATATGTATATAGTTTCAATGGACGGCTTTCCAGAAGGTTCTGTGTACAAACCAGCTGGCGTGTCAGGTTAAAACAGCATAGCACTTCAGATTAGATTATCTAGCTCAGGCTAAAGGCACAAAACATGCGGTCTGCTGGTCTATTAGAGAATACTGAAGTTATAATATCAAGCTAACATTTGCTGCCCCACTCCTACAATAGCTGGAGCCAATTCAAAAACAACGGAACAATAGCTACATTAGAAATTATAGTTTTTCTTTAAAACTCTAGTAGATGACAATATCTTTACAGTAGATGGTATACTGTGAATGTACAGTTATACAGCACAGTGCACAATTTATATTTTTCTCTGAGCCCATTTCAGGCCATTTCCATGTACTGTATAATCAAGTGTGTGGTGTTCACAGTACCGATTGTTTGGACCAACATGTCAACACTAACGCACTACACTTATAGTGTGCGTACACAAGCACATGCACACACTCATGCACACACTTTGAAACAGAGTGGTAGATCGATATTAGCAGTGCAGAGTGGTACTACAGCGAGGTCAACATTTCACTGTCCTTCAACTGCTCAACTAACAAGGACACATCACAACAAACGCGCCCGCCCACACACACCTAACACACAAACACACACACACACACACACACACACACACACACACACACACACACACACACACATCGCTTTAACACACAGTGCACAGTAGGAGTCTATTCAGTGCCATATCATGGCCAAATACAAGAGAGATCAATTGTTTAATTTCATTCAAATAATTTAGAGAGGCTGGATGTATTACAGTACTTATGATGTTTCTGTAAAACCAAGGCACTTCTCAAAGGTTTCCCTAAACTTTCTTTGAGAGGATTACCTTGTACAGAAACCTCTCAGTATTTACATTTACATTTAACATTGGCCATTCATTAGCAACAACAACCTTATTTATGGATATTTAGGAAACTATGACATATTATGCTTCAGAATATATCAAATATATTGGGCTGGTTTGACAAATAACTATGTTGTATCCATTGTACTCCCACAGTAATTGTGCTTGTATTGTACTGTATAAATATGAACAGGTCAAGGTCAAGAAGAAATGTCTGTTAGGCATACTACATTATTTACAACATAATTCTTGGGGGGTACAGCACAAGAGCAATAATGAGCTCCCCTTCATCTGGGTGCACCGTTGTACCAGTATTTTAAGTTACAACATGAATAAAACGTGAAGAATGTTTTTCCCTTTAAAAACTCACCTTGATACCTGTATCTACAGCACACTATAATGTGATCAACTATAAGATAGGCTTTACCAGTACCAATATGCCGTTAACAGATATTTTCACAATACTGTTTTAGCATAACATTTGTACAACTATATTACAGTAATTACTATTTATTATGAAAGAAGAACATTTATGACAATTACAAAAAAATATTTACAGAAAAGTACTTTTTATTGGTGCAGATTGCCAATGCCAGACACCTGATAGTCATATGATAAGCCACGATAATCGTCTGTGATATAGATTGGGGTCATTGTACAGCGGTGTGGGTCCACATGCCATTCCATATTAAGGTAAAGGTGCTTTTATTGTCACATACACATAGTGAAATTTGTTCCCTGCATTTAACCCATCCTTCAAGGGAGCAGTGGGCAGCCACTGTGCAGCGCCCGGGGACCAACTCCAGGTAGAGGCCAGTGTCTCTGGTCAACGGCACTGACTGGAGAGAGTTAACCTAACATCATTTTTGGATAGTGGGGGAAACCAGAGGACCCAGAGGAAACTCACAAAGACACTTGCTATGAGACCACAGTGCTATCCACTGGGCCACCATGTTGCAGCGATTAGATCCCTTACTGCAAGTTCTAGCAAACCCATTTAGTCTAGCAAACACTGAGGTGATTCCAATCATTTATCTTGAATCATCACATCAAATCAGTCCATTTGTAAACACATATACTGTACTGTTTGCAGACAGTATGTGCTGCACTGCACACACACAAAACTGCATGTACACCAGCACAACCTCTTAAACATGCACTATACACAGCTGTGGGACTCTTAATTACACGTAAACAAGGAAGACTTGAAACTTGAAACAAATCACAACTAGCTCAAGTTACAAACCCCTTCACTATTTAGCCTTTACAGTAGTCAGCACCTGGTTAACATTAAAGATGTCTAAACATAGGCAAAACTGTCCTGTTCAACTTTTGGAATCCCATATATCAAATGGAAAATAGTCAGAACAATAATAATAAAATACTATACCAAACAAAGAAACAAACCTCAAAATTTAACACATACACAATAGATTTGCTACATCACTAATGTTTTTTTCTTCATGGCATATATTTAGGTGAATATAACACATTTTGTTGGGTTTTTCTATTTGTGCTCGTAAATGTACACATCTCTCTCTAGAATACATAATCGACATCTATAGCAGTGTGGCAATGTGTATGGATGTTTCCTGCGTATTATCATAACGTCATCACGTGTAGAAAGGTCAGGTAAAGAGGGCATCTGCAGGGTTATACTGTATATAACAGCATTACAGCCAAGGTCTCTGCACCTGAGCCTCTCAGTTGAAGTGGTATTAAATCACGTTAACTGAGGCGTATGTTTTGGAGAAGAACAGAGCACCTGATATCGTGTGGAGTGCAGGGGGAAGAAAACAAAAATATCTGCTAAAAAGAATGCAATTATCCCAGGCTGGGAGGGTTGAACTTGGCGATTACCCCACTAATTACCAGGTAGAGGAAGAGAACGGGAGGGAGGGGGGTGTTGAGGGGTTACTGGACGAAGAGAAAAGGCAGAGAAGGAAAAAAAAAGTAGGAAAAACGTGTGAAAAACCAATTGCATAGAGAAACAAGTCATCTGTGTTTCATTGACTGTGAAGTGGCATACTGCAGTGGCAAAAGAATAACAAGAAGCACAGCGCTGAGAAATTGATTTTTAGCACACATTACAGCAGCAACCTGCACAGCAAACAGGCCAGGGACCAAAAAAAGGAATAAACACGGCATGAAATCCATAAGTCATGCTCCCACAGCCACCACTGACTCAAAAACAATTACAGAATAATACATTGAGTCATTTCATTGCTGAAAATGAGTTGAGCTCCCACAAAGCCTGAGACTAGTCCATATAAGTCCCTCAGAAGAAAATGCTGAAGCCTTACAGTTTTTTTCAATCGCTAACAAGCGCTTACCCATACTTCAGATACTTTTTCTAAACTCTTAACACAGGCTCACACCTACAAAACACAATTGGCCAAATGGATAATTTTCTTCTCAAAAACACATTTTGTTAAATATATACTAACT
>JAODUE010021256.1:0-23860 GCA_027564755.1 Amblyopsis hoosieri | reverse complement strand
TCTTTATATATATATATATATATATATATATTATAGACACCATGTCTATAATAGTCATATAGGCCACAAAGAAACTTAATCAAATGATGCCAAAGATGGAGGGGCTGTCAGAAGGAAAACTGAAACTTTTTTATCGATAGATGGTCTTGACCAGCCTGGCTCTGCCCGACTATTGCTCTCAGCTGAGATTACAGTCTGGAAACCCTGTTCTCTTTAACGTTCTCACAGCCACCCTGCTGGCAGACCACTCATGGTGGGTTAGTGAGATAACGTTGACGTCAAGCGTGTTTCCAAATCGTGGTAGAGATAGATAAGGTAATCAAAACAGTTAAACGCTGTCCAATTCTTTCAAAATTATGCAGAGGTCTAAGCTCAGTAGGTGATAACACTTCCCAACCTTGCAAGACCTTATTCACAAAGTGAATTTTAGGTCTGGTTACACCAGGCTAGGACAGGAAAATAGCTAGAAATCTCTCCGGAACATTGGAGAATATGGGGAATGTGAAGGAATAAAAGTGGGACACGCGGGGAAGTGTATGGCGAAAATGAGCCTTGACAGTGTGTTTGCGTGTGTGTTTTCTACTCTGTAAACAAGCAGTCCCATGGTTGAACCTCATATGATTCAAGGTGAGACCATTGCATGGAATCTGCACACTTAGACATCTGAACATCTCCTATAAATAAGGAATAGGACAGTCATACATCCAAATATAAGGAAAGAGAGAGGGAGAGGGAGACAGTTAGAGAGAGAGAGAGAGTGTTGGAGAGACAGAGACAGAGACAGAGAGAGAGAGAGAGAGAGAGAGAGAGTAAACCTAGATTCCACCTTTGTGCTGGTTTGACAGGTGAGTACAGTGACATTAGCATAGTGATTAACAGTTGCATTAGCATAATAATTAACACTCACATTAGCAAATACAACAGGGTTGAGAGGGGAGAGAGAGAGGCAACTAAAGAGACAGAAAGACAGGGAACAATTGAGAAGCACTGGCTGTCAACACTGCCCCCTATGGACTACTGGGTCAATGTCAAGTCTGAGTTGCCCATTCCAAACATGGTGAATTACTGTAAGTAAACTGGGTAATAACTGACAACAATAATACAAATGTGAAGAAAGGTATAAAAACAGCCACAGTTACAAATACTGGTACGTAAAGTACAGTATGTGTGTACTATGTATCATTACAAAATATTAATGTCAGTGTTTTTACATGGCTAAATCCCCTCCTCTGCCATTTATGATTATGTACTTAACTCTTCAACTCTTCATCCCAGGATAAGGTTTTTTTCTCATTACTAATGGGACAGAACATATCACTTTACGTTTGAGCATAGTTACAAAGATAACTAAAATATACAGCACATGATTCCTTCAATCACGATATTTGAGTTATACCGTTTGGAGTGGATGGCTCTCTATGAAGTGCAGTATACGTATATACAGTACATATGGAATGATTTTCACCCCAGGAGCAGACAACAGGGAAACACAGAGTTTCATGGAGGGTTTACAAGGGTGCACTTAAACCCAAAACGCAATACCCACAAAGGTCCTTCAAGCAGATGTTGCAGAACCATACTGTACCTTGTCACTGCCTTACTTACATATTCAAGCCAATGCCTTCAATTGTCATTATCCAACGCTTTGTGTACAATTGCTTTAGCCTTTCCTCACCTATTCATTGAAAGGATGGACATCGCGACCTAGTTAATGCTATGTTACATTTGAGGCTAATAACGTTTCATTGCTGAGGACAGGCCCCAGTTGCCTATTGCAGGCACCATTACGTTGCTGCTAATCACCTGACAATCCATTTCCAGCTATAGTGTCAGCTGAGCAGTTTAATAGGACAACTGTAAATCATAGCTAATCGGTAACAAATTAGTGTATATAGCATATATGTATATATACTGTACATATTATTGTATTATACATTATTGTATCATGTCCAGAGGCAGCTGTTTATAAACATACAGTAGGCGAGATGGAAAAGTAATGTAATGTTCTTCATGTCTGTAAAGCCCCTTCGATGTATACACTAAACTGAATGTTTAAGTGCATCAAGGAATGGACCCTAATGAAGGCATGGCACATAGTCAATGTGTGTGTGTGTGTGTGTGAGAGCGAGACAGAGAGTGCGTCCATGTGTGTAATAATGGCCATAGGTGTTAAGGGGCCACATGTGTTGGTCCACAGGAGATTGAATTGAAAGCTATTAATCTGACCTCCCTTCCCATCAAGCATTCACTCCATACACAGGCTCTCTCCTCATTCTTTCATTTTGTTCCTGTTTCTTCGCTGCAACCTCTGACAGACACTCCTCTCTGCCCCTCTGCTTCTGTCCAGTCCACAAGCGTCAGCTTGATGTCATCTCGGTTCTCTGAGGCAGACCGCGTCCCCGCGTTGTTTTGAATATTCCATTGAATCTGGCGCGTGACCGCCGATGTACCTGAGAGCTGCTCAGCACAGCGGTGACAGTCCGAGGGCTGCACTCTGCGCTCTGCTGGCTTCAGCGGGACTTTTGGAAAAGCTTACAGACAGCAACACAATCAAACTGTTCCTATGTGGAGAGAAGCCTTTCTCACACAAGGAAGGGAAAGTAATGTATTGGCATTGGCCCACATTTTTATGTATTCCTGCACTATCCTTTCAACGTTTCAAACGTACAATTGCACGCAGATGAAATCTCCTTTTGCAGGGACAGGTGAATCCAGTATAATTTGCAAGTTTAAGGTGAACTCATTCCGTGTGTAATTGCAATGCAAATCAGGCAAATCTATATATCTATCTCTATTTTACTAGACAACTTACAGCATCTATTGATCAAAACAGCAGCTCAATCCTGCTGCCCAGAAATGCTCTCAAACACACAATGTCCTGGTTTGCAACCCTGTTTGAATTTAATGAGACAACGTTTGTATTGCAGCCAATTGGGCAGACTCGGACACTCCTGTCGTCGTGCTAGAAAATCTGGTCAGGGAGAACAATTATGCTAGTGTACCATGAGAATTTGACAGGAAGTGCATTTCTCCGTGTGCACCCTGTAGTTATCAGGTCTTAATGTGGCTAGGGGATCTTTCAAACACCCACAAGAATGTCTCACTGTTTTTAACACAAACCCAGTCCCAGGAAAGAAGAGCCAGTAAGGACGCTATAAGGAAGCATTGATCATGAACAAATCGGGCACTATTACACCTGGCGCAAAGCGGCATGTGTCTAATTTCCCTGTCCAGCATTGTTTAGGCTAAAGAGCAAATGTACTTGCGCCCATTTGAGTGCCTGTGGGTGTGTCGGTCTTAACATGAGGTGTGGTCTGGCACATTGTTATCACATTGCTGTATTGAGGCAGCGGAAAGTGATTGACCAATAAAAACCTGGTCTAAAGTCAATAGTGCACGATCAAGATATAACGCCTATGGCGGGTACACAACGTGGATTTGTAAAAAGATCAATCCAGTTTGCGCCTTGCACTTTAGACCATCCACTTACAATAGATTCTTAAAATGGTGTATGGTTATAGGTAATGTAGAAAATGGGGGGAAAACACACAAAGAAGCAAAAAGCAAAAAGAACACCATAAAAAACTGTTGATAATAAAAAACAATCCCTAAACAACATCCAAACTACAACATACATTACAGTAGATTACCTATAAAGGTTGTAAGCTAATACACTTTTTGTCAAATTTGCCACATATCTCCTAAAGCGGTATGCTTTCTTACCAGTCCCTCCAGGATTTTGCGATGGTGAGACCGCAACAATTAACGCAAATTCAACCAATCCCTGTGAATTCTGCGCAAACTTGCAACTGTAAATCACTGCAAATCTGACACATTTTAATTTGTTTTATATTGTGATGCAGACTGTACACAACAACAATATCCTAGCCTTCGCAATGCATTTCCAATATGTGGGGCTGAGCTTCTAAGGAGACATCTTATGGCATTGAAGGAAGAGGTGTTTTTGTTTTGATCAAGGTAATTTTATCCAGAGTGACTTGCTATTCCTCTAATACAAAAACATTGCTCATGTTCTATTAAGGTCCTCCTAAGTAGAAACAGTAGAACAGCTGAGGCAAAATAAGGTAAAAAAGGCTAAAACAACATGCTGTTACATGACAGCAGATAATGACAAGAAAAGCATGGCATAGTCAGTGTGTCTGACTCTAAAGAGTCAGGCAAGTGACCATTAGACATTAAGGGTCACTACAAGCACCGACTGGTACATGCCAACAACAGAATCTGACCTTTATGGTATATCTACAGTAATGCAGCACACATTGAAGTTTCTTACGATTGCTTATATCCTGAAACACATTACCCTTTTCAATCTCTCTGTCTAGCGTCCTGCCTGTAGTGGCCTATTACAGCCATGTGCGCTTGTCTTCCTTCAAGCTGAGCTGCTTCCAAATGTCAGTGTTCCCCTCACAGCGAGGACAGGAGGACACAAGGATCCTCATGGAAGAAAAGACACAGTCTGCATGCCTCAGCACCTCCCTTGTGCTTCCATTTGGCCCTTGGGTGATTCATAGACAGGGGAGATGAGGAGAGAGGACGAGAGGTGGAAATTAAGGGGAGGAGCAAGCAGTAGATGGGGAGCATTTGCTACCCAGCCAAAACGAGAAAACAGATGTCTAAAGGATGGAAAGGATGGAACGTGAAGAAGAAAGAAAGAAGAAAAGAAAATGCGTGTGTGTGCGTGCGTGTGGATGTGTGCGTGTGTCTGTCTGTCTGTCTGTCTGTCTGTTTATGCAGGAGTTTGTGCAGGCAGGCATGAACAGTCGCACACAAACAAATTAGCAATACAAAAGAAACAAAGAAGAAACAAAAAGGCAGGCCACACTAAATGATGAGGAATTGATGTGACAGTTGTTGGTGAAAATACGCCTGACAAGTGTCTGGAATTTGTCATTTCATCTGCCTGATGCAAGAATGTCCAGAAGCTTTCTCTTTAAACACTGCTCTCTCTCTCTCTCTCTCTCTCTCTCTCTCTCTCTCTCCCTCTCTCTCTCTCTCTCTCTCTCTCTCTCCAATATGATTTAACACAATGGGAACTACAGCTGATTTACTATTTAGCATGTGACAGCTGGTTGGTCGTGTGTGTGTGTGTGTGTGTGTGTGTGTGTGTGTGTGTGTGGCAGCAGAAAGGAGCAGCAGGAATCAGGACGTAGAAGTAGCTGGAGCGGCAAAAAGAGAACACCTTCATAGTGTACACATTTAGAGTTGGTCTTTCTTGTCCGAACACATTCGCCTGTCTCTCTGTCTCTGTGTCCATGCGGAAACTAAATGTATCCACTTGGGGATACAAGTATTACTGTGAACATGTTTACCATGCATGCACTCTTCATTAGCTCTGTTGTGTTCATAAAAAAGTCTTATTTCAGTGTCACTTCAACCTCACACTGCCACCCCCGACCATATATATCAGTGTTTCAATGTTTCAGTGAACTCTGGGTCCCATAACAAAGCTCTACACAACGCCTGCCTCTGAGAATGGACATAAAGTATTTAAAACTAAGTTAGCAACACCTGTGACTCAGTTTGGACATTTAAAATAGACACATCATAATGTGATTATGATCATATTCAGCTGTGGAAGACAGAGACTTTGATAGCAGATGCACAAAGACTATGCAGACGATGAAAAGGGGACAAGATACTGCAGATTGTCCTTCCTCCATAGTAAACACTAGGGACAAGAAACATCCTATTCTGCAGGTCAATTACATCAAGCCTGAAGCAGAGTGAACATTTAAAGGTAAAGTCAGCTATCTATAGTCAATTTCAACAAATGTCTCCTCGCATTTCGCTACCGTTCCCTGTGCATGTTTAAAAAGCAATATGATGCTTCTACACAACCCTGGCTCTCTAAATAGCAACATAAACAAAGTGGCGAACACCGCTCGTATCAACAAAGCCGCTGCGCTATGCTTTACAGTGCATTTCAACGCGTGAGACGACACCGCGGAGGACCGCGGAGCGATACTGTTATGATTTGAGCTCCAAGTTAGCAAGAATGACCGACCATATAACTTAATAGAAAGCCAGGCTGCCAAAATAACAAAAGATCCATTCTGTCTCTCTGTCTGCCACTATCTACTACCTTCTCTCTCTCACACACTCATCCTCCTACAGACAATTATATATACAGCATATACAACAGTGTATATTCCATTCCATCTTACTTCATCAAGTAAACTGATAAACCTTATCTCGGTCACACACAGAGGCAAGCTAGCACAATCCTAGTCCACCACACAGTTACAGGAACATGACGACTGCCAGGCAATGTGGGCATGATTTGGTTTCCTATACACGCTGGTCCAGCATGCGTTATTATGCACAATATTCTGCAATCAAAATTATTTCACTGCTAACAGAAATAATGACTTTCCCATCTGTCACAGCTGATAAACAATACACTGTTCACTTTAAATGAGGATACCAGTAAAAAACTAGACAAGCGATACATCCTTACTGGTAAACAGTAGACATGGTGTAGGCCTACTGCAGGGCCTCAAGCTAGACCACGCTAACACATGTCACGTCTGAAGCATACAAGATGTTCTTACAGAGGAAGGTGATTGGGTCAAACAGTGTGTAGCTGTGTTAGCATAGAGATAGCCTGTAAATCTGTGTTTCCCAGCATTCCATTACGAAACGACAAGAGCTGCTGAAGGTTGAATCGGCACGACAACATGTATCAATCAACGAAATCCCTCGGACGCCGGGAGGGGTTTGCCCTCCCACCTCACACACGCACACACACAGAAAAGGATATGGCGTGGACACCATCCGAATGCACCAGCTGCGTGGGAACGTGGTCTGCTTGAGGCAGAAGAAGACAATGGGTACCAGCTCAGGGTAAGGCACCACTAGCACGCTGGTGTCACTGCTCCCATCACCACCACCATCTTCATCATCATCATCATCATCATCACCACCACCCCCCTCACACTGCTTCTCCCCCGTCTCTGTCCTCTCCTCCTGGATAACTATCTCCTCCTCTTCCTCCTCCTCCTCCTCTTCCACCTCCTCCAATTCCTCTGCCGCCTCCTCTTGTTCCATGGGAGGAGGGCTCTGGCTGTGGGAGCAACTGGTGCCATAGTCTTTGGTGCTCCGTCGCGGTGTCGCCTCGGCGACTGTTACCGCGGCTGTTGGTGTTGTTGTTGTTGTTGTTGTTGTTGTTGTTGTCGTCGTCGTCGTTGTTGTTGTTGTGGCTGCTACACCAGGGCCCTCCTCCTCCTCGCGCGTCATGGCAACCAAATAGTCTGCAAGCACAGAGAGGAGAGGCATTGATCATGTGTGCTTGGATACAGAAGAGGAGAGTACGTTCAGGGCAGTGCTGAAAGACACCGCTCATGGATTTCCAATGGACAGCCAGTGAAGGCATTTCTCACTGGAAGGTCTGCGCCAAATCTTGACCAGGATAAATGTAATAGTAAGGGACAGTGATACAGTGTCTATATATAGAGACCCCAGGAGGGGGACCTTTAGATTAACTCATTTGTATTTCACTGGGAGATGAAACAGCAATATGCAGTTGCTGGGAAAAGTAAGAAGAAGATGTTCTAACGTGTTATTATATAATTTACACGGTATAATATTACACACATTTGCTAAACTTTTGGATTCCTTAACATTCCCTTATGAAGTTGGGACAGAAGTCTAAAATGACATATTTGCAATTGCATTGTCATTGTATTTTTAGCAGCAGCATCATACACGTACATATATACATGTTGTATTGCAGGACTCTGTGGGAATGTAATAGAACAATGCACAGTATAGCTGTCTGTTTTTACAAGGCAGTGTCACTGTTAACCTTTCAGGAAGACCTCTTGTAAAATGTATAGGATATAATTGTCTTGCCTGTTAACACCTGTCATTACAGATACAATATGAAACAAGTCTACTGCACCTTTATATCACATTTGACTACTGCTTCAATAGTAGATGCACAATTATCACATAGTTCTGTGAACTATATTATGTTGCTTTTAAATGAACATGTGCAATAATGTTTTGGAGTTCATGTGTTCACAATTCACTCAAAAGAATGCCAGACATCATAACATATTTTATTATGTGGAAAAACTAATATCACAAGCTTATTAGAGCCATAGAACATTCTAAATAAGCTTTATATCCATATTATGTACACAATGTATCTTAGTTATCAAATTCTGGGTTTTACTGGCAAGTACAACGACTGCATCCTTTTTATCTTATTTACGTATTTATTTGGTCTTTGCTGTTTTGACATTTGTACCAGTGTGCCATTTCTCATTTCCTTTGTTCCTGCTGCTGTAACAACTGAATTTCCCCACAGAGATGAATAAAGTGAAATGTTGTCAAATAATCTAAACTGCTTGTTGGTAATAAAGACACAATGTATGCAATGTGTGGAATTACTCTAAAGCCATCTCAAAACGCTAATGGCTGTAAAACATGCTAGCTTGTAAATGATGACATGATATGACGTGATAAGCTAGTTTCCTGTCCTGGTGAATATGTGCTAATAAAACCTTCCAGTTCCAGTTGTACAGTATAAGCTGTGGGCACCACATACTGTAGGTGTGATTAACAACATGGACCAGCAAGGAGGTGACCTTTACTGGTCCCCAGGCAGGCAGCAGCTTGCTCATAGGCTACTGTATGTCAGATGAGCACATCACAGTCAAAACTCCTTGCAACTGCCTTTCATGTACAGTAACCAGGCAAGAGCTAAGACAGTGGTGGAGACTGTGTGTTATACTGCCTGTCCATTTTAGTTTGAAACTATATGACCAGTAATAACCAAAAACAAAAAACAAATTACTAATAATAAAATATACTATATTGTATTTATCTTCCAGTGGACAAATGCATTTTCAGTTTCTTGGCTTTGGCTTGGCTAAGAATATACAAATATAATAGTTTATTTATTTATTTTATTTGGGAAAAATTGATAAACACACACGCAGTACAGTATGCTCTCTCCTACAGCATTATTGTTACTCCTCCTTGACACCTGTTTTGATTGATTCTTATAGCCATTTATACAACTACACCCATCTTCAGCCTAAGAAGCGGTTTGGCTGTTTCACTGTGAATAAGGTCTATTCTGTATGAAAAGGCAATTGATGCATAAACACATATAACTAAAGAAGATACTTTACCTCTTTCTTTCTTTATTTAAATAATCTTTATTAGAAAACACATAATTTGGGTGCCTGTCGGAAACAGGCAGGTTATAGGCAGGTGTGACCCCAATTACCTTGCTAATTAGCCTTGGATCTACACTAGCATCACATTTGATGTCTATCATTAAAATCCATTGTGTTAAAGTCTGGTCGTGCCTGACTGTTTGGTGCTAAAGGGTAATGCTTGGCACTAATCACTGAAATGTACGTACCAACACACAAAAGTATAGCATGCACACACTCACGCATGCAGGAAGAAACCCAGGCAGGCAGAAGACACACTTGAGCCAAAGCTAACGGCTAATATTTGAGGCTAGCGCTCAGAGCGGTCTGAGGCTGGTCTCTGTTTTGATGTGACACAGAACCTCATTAGCCACTGTCAACCCCAGGCTCCGGCCTAATGGCCCATAGGCTCACTACTTAAGGCACAGCACACATGCTCGCGCGCACACACACACACACACACACACACACACACACACACACACACACACACTTGCGCACTCAAACACGCTCGTGCTCACACACATACACACTGAAACATGGGCACGCACAAGCATGCACAGAAACAAAAATAAATTTTGGCTGTTTACTTACAAAAGTGCACAAACACAAAGAAGCAAACGCATATGTTGCAAAAGCAAGAAAGAAAACACAAACACACGCACACACACACACACACACACACACACACACACACACGCACACACACACACACACACACACACATACACACGTACACTGCACCCAATGTACAAACATTGCTATCCGCACACACCACCACACAAAACAGGACATCATATTAAATGGGTGGTGTATTTTTATGATTCTGGCTAACTGAGACGTGAGTTTGGCCCAGGAGCGCTCTCTACTGCCTACAACATCCAACACAAATGTTTGGTCTCCTAGAGAGAGCAACAAAACACAAGCTAGCAAACACACACGCGTCCAAGTTTACACCCAAGAGTTGAATTACGGAGTAGAGAGTGTAGAGCAAGGAGGGTTTCAGGGGGGTTTCAGCATGACATGAACTAGAATATTCTATATAGATAATGTTAATTTCCTAAAACTCATTTCCAACACAGAATTAGATGTCCAGTAATGTTCTGGAGCGCCTGCTTTGAATTTAAGAGCTTCTTGTAATACGGTTTGTGATGTTGGTATAAAAATCCATTTCACCCTACCATGCCCAAGGGCACAGATCTAATCTCTATACAGTGAACCGTGATAATGGCACTAAAACATTACCCAGTATTCTTATCATAACGTATATATTAATATGTGGCTTGTAGAATGAATTGTCCCAGAATGTACAGTGTGTGTGTGTGTGTGTGTGGCGGATGGGAGGCGGGGTTAAGAGAGAGCAAGCACATCCACATCCACATGCTGTGTATGTGGCAGCATAGTGTGTGTGCCTACACTGGTCTGTGGGCATTAGTGTGTACCACAGCATTATCCCCTGCCTCCTTATCATGGTGTCCACAGTGTGCATGGTCCATCTCCCTCCATCGTGGGCGGATCACCTATCTGTCACATCGCCATGCCAGGGGACAGCTTAATAGTGTGCTGGCTGGCATGGATAGCAACATATCAGATCGCTATCAGCACCAGCAGAGCTTCACACTATGAATACATCTCATTTCTAAGGCATACTCTGTCTGGACTGAATTTAACAATAATGTCAATCGAAGTAAGTCGTTTACAGGTCGTCGAGTCAATATTCTGGCATTTTCAATGAATGATCTTATTTAATTGAGGTTAATAAAGTAAGTAATATTATGAAATGAAAAATTGACACAAATACATAAGATGTCATGAATGATTAGACTGAAAATAGCGATAAGCTGCATGCTATTATCTCAAACAGACTTTAAAAAATGGCCTGTTCTTTAATTCTGCATCTCTGCTTTCTATGGTTGAATAAAATAAAATAAAAAGTATATCCAGCTGGCAAGGCAGACACCACTAAGATCTCTGCCAGATCCACCTACACTAAATATGAGTCGAATGACAATAGGTAATAACATATAACACGAGAGCAAGAACATAAATGCTAGGGTTGCTAACTTCACATGCACATACATTAAAGGGAATTAGCTATACACGGTGACATGTCAAGCTACTTGGCGACTTGGACATGACACTTCTTGATTTCACTGGCTACATTTTTAAAGACACACACATAGGGGGTAGTGAAGATAAGATACAATAAGAAACCTGTAAGGGGAGTAGAGAGAGTGCCTCTCATCACTCAGGGGCATGTATTATACATTTGTAACAGAACAAAGAATAATTTCATAGACACACAGGGGGGGAGTTCACACAACTCTGTCCATTGTCCATTTAAAATGGAGCTATAATGAATCTATAATCAGCAAGACCTTAGACCTATTCACTATAGTGAGTGCTATTAGCTTCAATTATAATGATTTAGAGTTTTCTGAATCTCACAAGGACCCATCAGCTTTCTGTTTGCCAGTATATGTCCAATCTAGTAATTTAGATGCTTTCATCCAAAGTGACAGTGTGCAGCTATACGTTTTGAGGGGAGGTGTTGTAGGGTTAGGTGCATTGATGAAAGATGAGTATGTCTCTTCATGTAGTTGTGGCATGACATACATAGAACCAAAGTCCTTTCCAGGAGTCAACCCCATATAGCTATCTTATCCTGCTTGTTCTACTGCAGTAAAGTCCGTAGGGACTTTATCTTGAGGGCAACTATACATTTTCATACTAGGTTTTAAATTACATTCTGTTAGAGACAATTGCACCATGCAAGTGAGATGACAAATGACCTTATCTGACTGCCCAACCCTCATAATTCTAGTCAAAACGTGAATTTCCTTGTCCAACATAATCTCTCTTTATTAAGAAATGTTGACCCCTCTTCTTCAGTAGCCCTCCACCTCCTCCACCTAAGACGTCATCTCTGTGAAGGAGGAAATATGGCAACGCAAGGGACGGGACAGCTAAGAGTATTACAGGCTAACTGATGGCAGCGCTGCTCCCTAACCTGGTAGGAGAGACCGGCTGAGGAGGAGAGAGGAGGAGGTAGAGAGTCATGAGAGATAGAGAGAGAAAATGGGTGAAAGACAGTATGAACAAGGCATATGGGACAAATAGAAAGAGAATATGAAACACATTTTACACTTTATAGATACTGTTGATCTGACTAATCTGATCATTTTCACCTGCATTACACACACACACACACACACACACACACACACACGCACACACACACACACATTCATGGATGGATACAGTAGATATTCACACATGATCCCCACTATTACTGCTGTAAAATAGATGTGAAATTCCCGCAGATTAATAATAATGTAATAAAATGTCTGTTTCAAGTTTTTAGAGACGGCTGAAATCTCAAGTCATAGGTCTGGTTATAAAAAGATTAGCTGTGAAATAACCAACTCTTGCTCCACTATATACATTTCTTCTTCATACAGCATCTTATCTGTGTTCAATGGTGTTCTAAAAGGGCAGAGAAGGTCAGGCAAGACACTATCCCTTCTGCAAGCATTCGTGAGCAAGATGCTAACCCCTAGCCTGGCTCCACCCAGTCTCACCCTCTTCCGTTCATTAGCACTATACGTCACATAAGCAACTCTGTGCTGAACATCATTTATGCATTTACCCTCGTAAGCTCGACACTTTCTCTCTGACTTTTGGGAAGTAACACTGTCGATATCCATTGGCTGTTAGCATGTTCACTCACAAATATGTCTCCCGTAATTTCTGGTGAAATGATAGCGCAGTGCTTTATTTATTTGTCTAAAATGTTCAATGTATTTTAATCAGTAACCATAGCCTACTTATTTTACAGATTAAAACAGCCAGACTGTTGTTTAGTTTTTCCTCATTGCAAGTTTAACGTCCGATTTGGTCATTGAGTTACGTAGTTGGTCGTCGTGCACGTCAATCAAAATACCTTGTATGTCAAGTAGGCGGGTACTGACGCAGTTAGCACTGTGTCCCAGACTTTCCGTAAGGACAGGCTGGCTCTGCGAGACTAGGTTCTACGCTCAACATTAGGAAAGTAGGCATTTTAATAACCAACTTCACAGACAGGAGCAAAATGAGGTCGGTGAGTGGCAGGGTCGGACTGGGACTGAAAAACGGTCCGGGACTTTGAAGCCAACCGGCCCAAGAACTGTCTAGAGTAGACCTTGTTGGCAAATACAAATAGCCTACACACCACCCACTGTAATAAACTATGATGCAGTAGTTTATTTAATGTTGAAGATAGCCTGGCCTTTTCTTTTGGCCTTTAATTGTTTTTAAATATAATATTAGGCTACAATCAGTAGCATAGTCTGTACATTCAAACCCAGCTGGGGTGAATCTATCAGACCCTTAGGGGAATATGAAATACTGTACAAAGCCTTCTAAATAACAAATTTCACTGTATAACAGGTTGCATTAATTAATGTTTCCATAAAACACTTAATTTCCTAAATTCAGGTGAATTTTTATGCAACAATGTCTGCCTTTTCTGTATCCTTATGGTGTTAATTTCTTTATTTATGTAAAGGAAAATACAAATACAGGAACAATTCAAAATATAATATAATATAATAGCATAATGCTATAATTGTCTGAATAGAAATTCAGGAACCAGGAATGCAAAATCTAACATTAGGGATAATACTTAGGCCAGACAGTGCTTATTATAAGCAATGTGGGTCTCGAAGTAAAATCCCAAGACCTCTTGGTCCGAGACCAAGACAAGACTGCAACAACAAGAATGCGTCCAAGTCCGAGACAAGACCGAGACCTTCAAGACTGGTCTCGAGTACTACAGCACTAGTGTACGGTGTCGTGGTGTGGGATGGGAAGGGAAGTGGTTCCTGGAGAACCACATAGTGCTGGTAATGGTCTTGTGCTTCATACTGGCACTCATAATTCACCTCATGACTGATTCAGGTTGTAGACAGAACTGGGGGCATTATCTCTCTCACACACGCACGCACGCGCGCAAGCACGCACGCACGCACGCACGAACACACACACACACACACACAAAACCCAGCTTCTGTTGTTATTCTGTGTTCTTATGTACTATACATGTAAGTTTATATAAAGTGGAACTTTATATAAATCCTCCTCCTTGTAAAATCCTGTTACTTCCTTATCTCAAAGTTAATCAACCGACATCCGGCAAAAGAAAATTCATTGTTCACGGATTGTGTGAAGTGAATCAGTGTTTCCATCTTCCATTTACTGCATTGTTTCTCAACAACAGCTCACTACAAAGCTGATTGCTGCGGAAGTGAATGGAGAATGAAATACAGTAGCTAAAGTGCTAACTCAAAGCGCCTACCATAAACGAGGAGTAAAACCATATCAAATGTCAGCGGGGTGACTTACAATATTAGTAAGAGAGAGGGGTTAACAAGAGTTAAAGTGAATTATCCACGTTTTGAGTCTAATTACCGCTTAACGTGGTATTTTATCCACGATTGTGCACATCTATACACCCCCAATCCCACAAACACACACACACCTTAGCACTCATAAGGTACCTTGTTAAAGCTGGGAGCATTTCTGAGCCTTGAATCATCTTAGCAAAATCGATGCTCCTTTTCAAAGTAAAATAGGCTTGCTCTTGTTTATTACTCTGGCTGCTGTTGTTAGTGATCAAGACTAGAACTTGGGTTGTTAGAGAGTTTGTCTACTTTCTTTACCTCTAGGCTGTGGGAGGTTGCTGAACTCAAATAGAGGAACCATAAAAAAAATAAAAAAATAAAAGTATTTATTATAATATGTACCATTAAAAAAAGCAGAGGTCAAAGCGCTTCAAGAACCACATAGGATCAAGGGAAAAAATAAAGCATTCACAGAGACTAAGCAGAGCATTGGAATTTAAATACACACACAGAATGAGGACAATTTGTGAATAAACTTGTAAATAATACTATATGTGGGAATCACTGCAGAGAATCTCACTGGCGTCATCTAGTGGAAAGGTCAAATGCCTTTTAGGAGAAAGGTTTGAAGACAAGGCTGATGATGATGGTGATATAAAGGACAATCGTTTTTAACTATCTATCACAAAGTTAGTTAAAACACACGAATGTACATAGTTTACACACCCTATAGTTTAGGTTTAAATTTGCCAGTCTGGCGGATCTGTCAATGAACCCCAAAGGGGCAGTGCCACAGACCCACCAGCGAATCAAACGCATCCTGTTTCACTATGTAAATAAAACATTCTTTAGTCTAAACACATTTGTATGAAATTTAAACTGTGAGTGAACCTGATCCAGTGACACTAGTTTGAGCCGTCTGCAGGGATCCATCTTTTGACTCTCTTTACGGGGACGGGGGGGGGATGGGCAGCGATTACAGAGCTAATTCATCTACAGCAGGTTCCCTTGATTTAATTAGCCAGACATTATGCAGCGCTGGGCCCTAACCTGATGCAACCCGTCACCGTCCTGGAGAGGTACCAGGAGGGAGGGAGGGTCTGAGAGGGGTGGGAACACACCTGGAGAGAAAGATGAATGGAGGGAGAATGAAAGGCAGGGAGGAGGAGAAGGGAGAAGTCAGGCACAGTGACAGGGAAAATAAGGAAAGAGAACAAGGAGGCCGTGTGGAGACCAGGACGTGACAGCGGAGACGACATCAGACATCAGCCTGCCTTCCAGGAGGCCAGAGCGGGAGGCCGTGTAAGACACCGGGCCAGATGCCGAGGGGGTCACCGTGAGAGCCGGCTGCTGAATCATTCAAGCCCTGCGTCAGCTTCACTCGTTTATAGGCAGGGTTTAGTCGGTCTCCACAGCGCTGGCTAACTTCCGGCTCACATCAAAACAAACTCCCTCAGAAGCTCTGCCCCCACACACATTGAACCACATTGTTGTTGTGAGCGGTGTTTGTGTTCCTTTTTACAAAGCCAGGACTGTGCAAATGCACCAGATTGTTTCTTCAGCACGCACAGAGGTAGTGAAATGTGAGAGAGCTATTTGGTGAATTTGAGATACAATGTATTATCTTACAATTAGCTTGCAATAGCTGACTAAACATCAAGCATAGTGATAGTAGCTCAGGCAGGCCACGAAGTCATGCCTGGCCACGCGTAATCTCAATTGTCATCTGATCACAACCAGCTCACTGTCCAGCTGATCTCAGTGACCAGACTGATCAGCTGATGACGGCAAAGCGATAGGATTGGCCAACCAAGTCGGGGCACTTATTTAAGCGGTTTTAGACTACACCCATTCTTAGCGCTTCCTCTGCATGCATTATTTGCATCTCACCACCTCCCCACTTCCTCCTTTACTGCTGTGTTTGATCACCTATTGTCACTGAGGCTTGCTCTGTTCTGTACCCTATGTCTTAGGTCTTTTTGCTGCTCTCCCTGCCTTGGGCTTTCCATGTACGCGCATGGAAAGCCCTTTCCATGTATGCGCATGGAAAGGGCTTTCCTTGTATGCGTATGGAAGGGCAGGGAACTCCCAGAACAGAGCCACACCTCCAAATATAAATAACGATGCAAAGAAAATACTTTTTTTGACTATAGTGGTCCTGACTATAACCTGAACATATAGTGCCTGTGCCTCGCACACATCAACATCTTGTGTAGTCCTTCTTTGGCTACGGCAGTGTGTGTAGGTATTTGTCCAAGCAAACATACACTATTTAGAATAGATGTGTCATAATTATAAATGAGAAAAGACCAGAGAGATCTAGGAACAAACTATCACGGAGCCAACCAAATGTCAGCATTTGTTAGATGCAGAGTCACAGGTTTCACATCATTCCACGGATGTTCATAAATCTCAGGGTGCAACCACACACACAATAAATGCTGGGACTCATGTGTTTACAGGACTTATTGAGCCTGGCTTATGGATTGCATTGAATATGTAAACAACATAAAAAATGATGTTTCCACGTGTGATCAGAATCACAGCAGCTGATCCTTCATATTTGTAAAATTCTCACGCGTGCAGTTGTGCACATACTGTAAGCACACACACACACACACACACACACACACGCACACACACACACACAGTACACACACGATGTGTAAACACTACCTCCATAGCTCAGACAAAACTGTACTTTTCAGATCATGTTACATGTAACCAATTAGATGGAGCTGAAAGACTAGCAGGAAAGAAATGACATGCTGTAACTGTTAGCAGATATGTGCTGATATGTATTTAATAGTTCCCTAATACCAACCAGATGTGAATAAGTCTTGACGTGTGTGAAAATGTCCTGCTGCCTTACCATTACCCATCTGTGTGTGTGTGTGTGTGTGTGTGTGTGTGTGTGTGCGTGTGTGCGTGTGCATGTATGCGTGCGTGTGCATGTGTGTGTGTGCATGTGTGTGTGTGTGTGTGTGTGTGTGTGTGTGTGTGTGTGTGTGTGTGTGTGTGTTTAGAAAAAGTCTGATTGTGAAGCTGAGACAGTACCAGACCACTTGGATCGATGGCTGGTAAAAATAGATTACCAGCTGAAGCATTGTTGCCGGTTTAGCTATAGCAACGCTTTCTGTCTGCAGTATACTGAGGGGCACGGGGTGTAGTGTTAATAAATCATGCTTTTACTTCTTGGCCCAACAATGCCAGAGATGTTGGAACCCTGTTGTGTGAAGTGTACAAATATTTAACCTAGTTGTAGGGCCTGTGATTTTTCAGTGTGACTACAGTATAAAGTGGGTAGCAAGTCATGTTTTGCATAATTTTGACCTTAGACGAAAAAAAGTGGGAATAATGTCCATTGTTATGATTTGGCTAGATTATAAATCCAATTTGTGAGGGAAATGCTTTTAAGCAATTTCTTTCATTAAGTATTTAAAAGACCATGGAAATAACAAAGTAAACAATTTGCCAGGCCTATGCAATTTCATTTAATGCATTCAACACTTTAATTTGTTTACTGAAAAATCCATGAAAATGAATGTGCTTATACTGAGATGTATTTGTTTAATCTCGACAACAGTGGAAATAAAAATGCTGAGTCATCCAGACAATTGTAAATGGATAATTAATTGCACATATTCAATGCATGAGTGACATTTCCTGCCAATAGTTCCAGTAGCCTAAATAACAAAAAAGGTTGATAGACTAACTTTCTAAAAGGTGAGCATGTTTGTATTATTACCAGTGAATTAACCAAATAACATTGTTTCTCTATGTCGTGGTAGACAAAAACATTTAGCATATATAGTAAATTAGCTCACGTCATGAATGCAGCTCCCACCCCCTACACAAACCCATGGGTACATGGTAGATATGGTAAACATGCCAACCTCCACCTCCTACCTGCTCTCTATACCTAAATATAGCTCACTATGTACATATGATATGAATCTCCACATCCTGGGGGGAAGGGGGGGTATACATGGCTCAGTCCACCTTTAAAATATATGCTTCTGAGCGCGGCTAGGCCTGGCCCCTGCTATAACGAGTGACGGTCCATCCCATTAAGAAGCTACGGCCACCGCTGGGACCCTAATGAACTCCGCAGCGGTCGCTGTCATCACACGTGACAGGGACATCAAGGCCCGTCCGTGTGAAATCAGTCACCGCTAAAGGGGGGGAGATTGCCTTTCGCCAGCCTCAAGGCTGTGCTGCTCGACGCATGAAGGAGGCGTCTGAATGTTGGGAGACGCCTGGCGTCCCCGGGGTGGGGTCAACGGGGAGCGCGAGGCAGGGAGGAAGGTGGAGCGATGGAGCGAGAAGAGGGAGGGAGGGGGAGAGAGGGAGAAAGGAAGAGAGCGGTGGAGTGAGATGATGGATGGAAGAGGGCGCGTGGGGGTGCTGTGACAGATACTAGCATGTGACTGTTGGCTCGGGGGCAAAATCACTCATCGCCTCAGTTGAAGGAGAGGGTCTTGACTGTGTGTGTGTGTGTGAGTGTGCACACGCGCGTGCATAGATAAAGATACTGCACATGATTGTGTGTTTGTGTGCATCACACCGACACAAGCTGTTTGCAGATTGACGGTGAGGTGTTGACACTATTGTCCTGCAGGTGAAGCTTCCAGGAAAAACAAACAACCGGAAGGACGGACAGAAAAACTGACAGAAAGACGAAAGCCATTTTCACATATGAATACCGGACCATGTCTGGAGAACCAGTTGAGAACCAGCTGAGAATTCTTCCGACAATGACCGGACATTACACAAGTCAAGTCAAGTCAGTTTATTTATAAAGCACATTTAAAAACAGCCAATGCTGACCAAAGTGCTGTACACATCAATGCAAGTAACAACACAATACACAATACACAACAGACAAGAGAGTTTTAGCACAGTGTCCCAGAACTTTAGCGTTAACTTAACGCTAAAGAGTATATGTGTGTCGTTAAAAGAGATTTAAATGCCAGTGAGCTGGCATGCAGGGTAACGTCTGGACCAACTGATTTGTAAATGATGGTTAAAATATACAGCCACTCTAATGTCTAGATACTGTAGGTCTACATCGTACATGTGGTAATGATCTCATGCAGTCAAGCATAACACTAAATACAGATATACTGTTTACATATTAAAGGTAAATGGACTGCATTTATATAGCGCTTTTCTAACCTTTCTTTCTAACCAATATTTCCTCACATTCACACGCCAATGCCATGCAAGGCGCGACCAACCACCGGGAGTAGTTAGGGTTAGGTGTCTTGCTCAAGGACACCTCGACACTTGGTGAGGAGTTAGCCGGGATCGAACCAGCGACTTTTTGGATGACCTGTCTCCCCGCTCTACTCACTGTATGGGCGGTCAGTCATTCTTGCTAACTTCAAGCTCAAATCATAACAGTATCGCTCTGCGGTCCTCGGTGGCATCTCACACATCGGAATGCATCGTGAAGCAAAGCGTAGCGCAACGGCTTTGTTGATAGGAGCGGTGTTCGCCACTTTGTTTATGTTCCTATTTACGGAGCCAGGGCTGTGTAGAAGTATCATCATATTTTTTCCAACACACACAGAGAACGATAATATAGCGAAATGCGAAGAGATATTTGTTGATTTTGACAAAAAGTGTATCATCTTACAATCGCTAACAATACCTTGAATAGTTAACACAGCACAGTGTGATTCAGAAGCGCATAAACATGATCTGCATTCTAATACGGTATATTAGGCTCTGCCAAGACATTTAACCCTAGAACCCACATACGGCATGAGCCGTGCACATCTCACAATCACTTGCATGCTCACGAAAGCCTCCTCACAAACACACACACACACACACGCACAGAAATACTTTTTACATTGTGTTATGTGTTGATTTATGTAAGTGTGGCACACCCACTCACTGAAAGTTGACAGTCTGTGAGAGAGTGAGATAAAGATGGGAGAGAGAGAGAGAGAGAGAGAGAGAGAGAGACTGAGAGAGAGCAGCAGTGAGAGGAAACTGAATGACAGATATAGAACCATATGGTGGCATAAAACAGGAAGATACAATGTGAGAGAGCGATAGTAGAGTGAGAGAGAGAGAGAGAAAGAGAAAGAGAGGAAGAGAGAGAGAGAGAGAGAGAGAGAGAGAGAGAGAGAGAGAGAGAGATGAGGTCTTATTCAACTCCATTTTAACTTGAGTTACACTGGTTGCCATGCAGTGTATATTTAGCCCCAAATAAATGCATTCTTTTCTGGATACAGTACGTGCGTGTGCACATTTCAGCGCACTTAAGATCATGTTTATCTATGCCATCCACCCATCCACCGTCTTAGTCTTTGATCGGATAATCAGCATCTTTCAATTCTATCCTATTCTATTCCAGAGGATTCCCTTCTCTAGCATAATACAGTGTTCAGCCTTCTCCCAGTGAGGCATAAGCGCTACACTCAAGCACTCCTCTGGCCCATATGTTTGTGCTCGCGTCTGCCCTGCAGCACAGACTGGCAATGCATCACAGGCAATGTCACTGGGAACAATCCTCCTAGAATCCTCCTAGAATACACATACAGTTGTTTTTTGTTACACTGCCTTTGCTCAGGTGTGAAACCATGACGGCACCAGTCCCTTGCGTACATGAGTGCTATTGTACAGTGTTCATAGGGTGAAAACTTCTCTACCTCTGCTCCAAATACTACAGTGAACTGGGGCTGCAATTTGAGGTTCTGGGTCTATAGTCTCACAGAGCCAGCCTATATACTTACATAAAGTCTGGGACACAGCGCTGGGTAACTGTGTTCTTCTTTACAAGAGAGGTATTTTGATTGACATACACAACAACCTAACTCAATGAACAAGTCAGATGTCAAACTTACAGTGCGGAATTTGTTGAAAGAATAAACAACATTAATGGCAGTTTACATGTCTTTTAAATCTTAGTATGCTACGGTTACTGCATAAAATAAATAGAACATTTTAAATGAGTAAATAATGCACTGTACTAGCGCCGCTGTTAAATTAGGGATACATACTTGTGACAACAGCCAATGCAAATCGACAGTATCACTTCCCGAAAGATGGTGTTGATCTTAAACGGGTTAATGTATCAGACGTTCACCACAGAGTTGCTTATGTGACGTAGCGCTAATGGACGAAAGAGGCTCTGACTAGGGGCCCTATAACACAATTACAGGCCACTGTGTGGCATTTTGGGCTGACAACACTAATAGTATTACAAGCATTATTATTTAGTTACATCTAAATAATAATATAATTATTTATATTATAATAATTATTATTATTAATTAGTTACATCTAAATAATAATGGTGGATCCTTCTTTAGCACACGAAAGGTCCCGTAAGCCTGAAATATCTTGCCACAGACAATAAGTCAAGTCTAAACTAGTTATATTACACCGTATGATAGAGCTATGATTGTCTCCACAATGAGCGCATTTTTCGTGTGTGTTATAATTAAATAATTTCACAAAAAGCACGATCAGGTTTGATGATAAGCACACACTATAAATAAGTCTACAGTGCTTTCTGTCCCAAAGGAATGGTAAATTAGCACTTCACACGCCAAGTGTGCCATTAGTACAATACACTGTATGAGACACAGAAGATGTCAAGTGTGCTCACGGGATTTGCACTGTACCAGCGGGGAAGACTTCTCCGTCTCTCCTCCCTCGTTATTTTTCTCACCCCCTCACAGTTGAATTGAACAGAAAAACTTTAATTGGCTCTATTATATGAACATTATAACTAAAGCAAGTGGTACGCATACATACATTAATACGTAAGATGAGAATAATTTAACGTTGTGTAAATACTGTATTTTGCATTGACCACAAACTCGAGTGCAATAATAGCATTCTGGCCCGGTCAATAAGAGCCTTTCTATTGGATAAACCATGTCACATGCCAAAGCCAATGAGCTTTGACGTCTGAGTTACACACACAGCAGAAGTAAGGTGACGTGAGGGTGATAACTGTTTTTATTCTGTACAGCTGTGTGTAGCAGAGCACACTGTACTGCATAAAGCCTCATCTGTGTGTTTGTGTTAATAAATGGCGTGCTCGTCAGCCCCTTGTGGAACATTGGTTTCCGGACGAGTAAAACTGACAGGCTGTCATTAAGCAGCTCCTGACAGGTTCACCTGCTCCTCTTTAAAGCCCGCCTGTCCTCTCATCTGCCTGCTGTTGGCTCTGCCTCTCTCCCATCTCCCTCCTCTGTCTTCCTCTGAAGCTGCTGCGTGACAACAGCTCCCCATGCCGCTTCCATTTCCTTTGCTCCCTTTCATCTCCTTCTCTCTCTCTCTATTTCTCTCTCTCTCTCTCTCTCTCTCTCTTTCTCGCTCACTCTCTCTTTCTCTGGATGTCTCCTTCTTACGTGTTCACCCATATTTTCTCCTGCTCTCAATTCCCATTTTTTACTATTTGTGACTTGGTTTCTGTCTGTCTACCTGCATAAACTATTTTACTGTTTGTGTGTGTGTGTGTGTGTGTGTGTGTGTGTTTGAGTCAGTCATCCCTGGGCCAAGGAGGGCCCTCAAACCTTTAAACCTGAGTCTGTGGGCAGAGGCATCCTCTGCACGGCACTTGCATCGGAAACAAACAGATTAAAAGATGTTTGCAAGGTGAAACTCCATCCATCCATCCATCTATATCCGCTTATCCGTAGTCGGGTCGCGGGGGCAGCAGCTCCTACAGGGGACCCCAAACCTCTCATTCCCGAGCCACATTGGAAAGCTCTGACTGGGGGATCCTGAGGCGTTCCCAGGCCAATGTGGAGATATAATCTCTCCACCTAGTCCTGGGTCGTCCCCGAGGCCTCTTGCCAACTGGACGTACCTGGAACACCTGCCTAGGGAGGCGCCCAGGGGGCATCCTTACCAGATGCCCTTACCACCTCAACAGGCTCCTTTTGACGCAAAGGAGCAGCGGCTCTCCTTCCTCACGGATGGCCAAGCTTCTCACCTTATCTCTAAGGGAGTCGCCCGGCACCCTCCTGAGGCCGCTTGTACCCGTGATCTCATTATTTCGGTCATTCGGTCCCACCCTTCATGACCATAAGTGAGGGTAGGAACGAAGATTGCCCGGAAGATCGAGAGCTTTGCCTTCCGGTGCGATAAAGTGATTGTAATACCGCTCCCGCTTCTCCAATCTCCCACTCAAATGTCCCCTCACTCGCGAACAAGACCCCGAGGTACTCACTTGGGGTAAGGTCTCATTCCCTACCCGGAGCAGGCACTCCATCGGTTTCCTGCTGAGAACCATGGCCTCAGATTTTGCGGTACTAATCC
>JAODUE010021236.1:0-23865 GCA_027564755.1 Amblyopsis hoosieri | reverse complement strand
AGAGAGAGAGAGAGAGAGAGAGAGAGAGAGAGAGAGAGAGAGAGAGAGAGAGAGAGAGAGAGAGAGAGACATGTGGTTCAGGCTGAGGCCAGGGAGTGGGGTGTGAGATTGTTGGGATTCCTGGTTACTGCCGCCTGGGCCCACGTAATCCCCCCCTTCCCCCTCCCCATCTCTGACTCCTTATGAGCTGTGTGTTAGAGGAGGCCTCTCTGCCATCTTAGCCTCTGCTCCCTGCCACCCTCTAAGTCACCCTTCGCCCTCCTGCGTACCCTTCAGCCTGCCATGACCTGTCTATCATCAGGCTGTCCCATAGCTCTCTCTCTCTCTCTCTCTCTCTCTCTCTCTCTCTCTCTCTCTCTCTCTCTCTCTGGCCCCGTGATACAGTAAGTGGGCCCGGCCCGTGTGCATGTGTGTGTGTGTGTGTGTGCAACGTGCCTGGGCCTAATGGAGGGAGATAGCACCGGAGGCTCCCCTCTGCTTCGTGCACGCACGCACGCGCACGGCTGGATTACAGCATACGTGAGAGTGTCTTCAATGTAATGCCATCACAGAGCCATACAGAGACTTAAGGATCTGGACGTTGTAACAGGAAGTGCAAGTGCAGCCCAGCTCCTCTGAGCCTGACTCCGCCCATTGTACAACTTTGACAAATTCTTAAACGTATTCAACCAGCTGAGTGACGGGTTACATTAACGTTAACGTTTGAATTTGATGAGGCATCAGCGAGAGCGAGCGTACCAGCCAGGTCCTGGGGTTATTTTTAACGGATATGACGTCAGCATTGATGTGTCTCCTCACAGTTTGGTCCTACTTATTTCACAGCTCATAAAACACATCTTAGTGTGCAGTTACACTGTAAAGCAAGTGGTCCTTTACTCTTGAATGTGTTCTATATCAGTAGGCCTACTGCATAAACATCCATCATCACAGAATCAAACGACAAAGTTAAAACTATCGTAAATAAAACGGTTATTTCCAAATAATTCCACAACCCCCAAATCCCCCTCTAAGCGTCTTGCCACAGCGGGGAGCGGGGTGGGACGTGATGCAATGGTTTGTGACAGGATTGTGGTTATAGTATAGTTTTGTCCTGTGGTGCAGCCTTATAGCGTAGGAGTACAGTATATAGGCTACACACACACACACACACACACACACACACACACACACACACACAGTCTGCACAGCCTACACGTTTCCTCTCGGGCAGGCAGCTGGCCTGCTTGATGGCATTGGAGTCTAATGAAATATAGCAGCCCCGAGTTCAAAGGCTCCACAGTAGGGCCGCATGATGGAGATGTTTCCAGAAGCTTTATGACGCCGGCGCAACTTCTCTCCTCTCTCCCCCCCCTCCTCCCCCTCCCGTCTGGAGTCAGCAGGGGCCTGTTGTTCTGGCCCATTAGGATAGGAAGCAGGGCCCGGGTCCTTGATGTTTGTCATAATAAGTAAGAGAGACCGCTTCCGTTCGCCTTTGATGTTGAGGCGGCCATGTTTGCCGCCGTGCTGTACTGTATGTTAATGAGATACAGTGAGAGTGGTCTCGTTCTCTTTGTCACCCCTGCTTTTATACGCCAGCCTGTCTCTGTTTCTCATGTCTCCGCGGTCTCCCGTGTCACCCAATAGCTCCTCGTCCGCCATTCCCACCGCCGGGGCGCTTGCTATTCACCCCACATCAGATGGGGCCGAAGAAAGAGCCATTGTCCGGGCCGGCCTTAGCCTGGTCTTATCTATTGATTGGAAAGGCGAGAGGGGGAAATGGACGGTATTGATTACCACACTGGGTGCAGTTGCTGGGCAACACGTCTGGAGGAGAAAGAAGAGATGGCATTCTTTACCCGCCGCTGCCTCGCGGCTGTCAGGCCACGGCCTTCCACCGGTGCTATCTCTCGCTCTCTCTCTCTCGCTCTCTCCCTCTCTCTCTCTCCCTCTCTCTCTCTGTCAGGCTACGGCCTTCCACCGATGCTATCTCTCTCCCTCTCTCTCTCTCTCTCTCTCTCTCTGTCCTCTCCGTTCACCTTTCTACTGGCCCCCTCCCCTCTCCTCTCACCTGGCCTCTATTCTTGATTTGCCAAGGTGGCTCTCTCTCTGGCCGATGTTTATCTCTGCTTGTGAAATGTATAGCCTGGCACAGCAGCGGTCGCCCCAATAGAGGCACCGGCCCTTTCACACACTCCCTAAGCTGGGGTTGACGGCCTCACCTTCCCGCTATTCCCCCCCCCCCCCCGCCCCGCCTCCCCCAGCCTCTCCAGTCTGGAGTGAACTCGGCGCTACAGCTTGTTACTTGCGTGTATTATTTTGTTCTGCGCCTCGTCCATAGAGCCTCGCCACGCGGTCAGATGAGCAGAGGGCTCTCATTCAGCTCTGCGTGTACGTACGCATTGTAGCACAATACAGTAAGGAAAGGTAAACACCATTTTATTACAATAAAACACTATGATTCGATTATTTTAAGATATGTGTTTTGTTTTTGCTTTATTTAATTGTATTTATTCCTATAAGGTTCATTCTGAAAGCATATTGTGACCTCCCGGGGTGTCACGACACCCCTGACTTCACAACCCACTGGACTAGAATCCAGTTTGCTGCCACTGGCCTTCTAAGAGAGACAAACTCATCTGTCTGCTCCTGTATGGTCTGCTGAACTAATGCCCCAGCACTGCTGGGTGGGTGGAACATTCTTATCAGTCCCCTTTAGTGCCTGTTACCTTTGAGTAAATACATTGAGTATTGAAGACAAATTCCTCCAGATGGTTGTTTATAAAAGGCATTGATTCTCCACAGTCTCGTTGCGTGCTTGTGGGCTGTTGACACACAAGTAAGTCTTCCATTTGGCCAGAGATTAAGGCGAGAAACACCTTTTCATAAAAAAATGTTTACGGCATCGGGGGCGGATTGCGTTTGCATGCATCGTCAACTTGTTCTCATTGTGCTCTGCTGAGGCCCAGGTGTTCTCTGCTGGAGCGTCTATCGACAGGCGAGCCAAGCCTTTTTTGTTTGCCCTGATTATAAAGACCAAAGAACCTTAAGAGAAAATCCATGTTCACATCATTACAAATCCACAGGTGTTTGAGAAAGAGAATATAAATTATGAGAGGTGCCGGCAGCTCATATGAATTGCTTAAGCCTGCCAGCCCACATTCTCACGTTTTGTTAATGCAGGGTGTCAAAGTGAGACACGGTCTCTCAGACGCTTTTTGGGGAGGTAACACAACATTTGTGTTTGTCGCACAGTGGATGTCGTTGTGCCATACCAGCTGCTCATTTACCCGCTCATAATGCCTCACAACCTGGCTGAATTTTGCCTCAATCACCCTTCTGAATGTAGTCCTTTCTCTTAAAATAATATATCACCAAATAGAGCTAAGAAAAACACAGCTAATTCTGTGAGCAGCTCTTCCTCTTCCTGTGCCATGAAAGATTCCATTCACACATAGCGCTTGGCTAAAATAAATAGCCACACCGGCCTTGGAGCAAAGGAAAGGCCATGCAACCATGTGTATCAATTTCCCATTAACCGGGCTGTTAACAATCCCAACTGTTAGAGTAAACACTGCAGTATTCGTCACTTTGTGGAGAGTCCGCGTTCTGTCTGCATGGGACAGGTAATGCCCACTTCGGCTGACAGCAGAGCGAGCCTCAGAAGTCTAGAATCAAAACAAACATGAGACGAGAGACGTTTTTCACTCCTTGTATGGTGCAATTGCACTCTGCGTTCGGATGTCTTTATCTATGAATGATACGGCAATAATTTCCTGTTCTCCATGTCTGGGTTTGCACATAGTGGGCCTGAGCTTTCAACTCTCAAGGTTAAGAGAACCTGTCCTTGAGAATGGGTCGAGGGGAGGAGGGTTTTATTGAAGAAAAAAGGATGGTAATCACGCAGATAGCACAATCACTTATTAAGTTATTCAGACGCCGGCCTTGATTTCAGCACCTCATCAAGATTTGTTTTTAAAAGAGTACTTTAAAAGCTTTTTGTTTTACTCCACGAAAGAGGAGGACATCATCTGTAGCAAATTCCCTGCACTCCAAACAGCCGGCTGAGCTTTTAGCGTATTAAGCCTCGCAGCTCAAAGGTTAGAGTGGTGGAGAGTGCTCTCAGGACCAGTATACAACGTTTTGCACCCCAGCGGACCTCTCTGCTTGAAAATATAAAAACACCATTGAAATATCCCTGGACGGGGATCAATGCACCAGTTCTGACATTTTTCCTACATTTGGCATGAATCAGGCCTTGTTTGACGTGGCCAGGGTCCCCCTCTATGAGTCCTGTAACCCAATAGGAGCGCTGGCCTCAGTAGCTTTTGAACCAGGCTGCAGGCGTATATATGCATCAGAGGGGCGGAGGAGTCTCCACCCTGTAGTTTTTCCGAGAGGCTTTCATGAGGCCGTCGTTTCACAGGATCAACACAGTCCATGTGAGCGCCGGAGCTGTGACCTGTGTGTGTCGCACTTAGCTTCCACTGCAGAGATGGAACACTGGGGGTCTCTGTTCCGCTCCCCTGGTAGCAGAGGAGTGAGCTATGGGCCAGCAGCTGAACAAGGCCAAAGAGACTGCGGTCACGTTTTCCCCACAGACATAAACAGTGACACTTCCAATTTCCTGTGCATGCTGTGGACCAGGAAAAACCATCCGCAGAGAGGAAGGACTGTTCTGCGCGTGTGCGTGTGTGCATGCGTGCGTGCGCGCGTGTGTGTGTGTGAGTGCAGAGTACAATGGTGGGGAGTACAGGAAAACAGATTTGCGTTGATGAAGCACATCTTAGGATTCACTTATCTGCGATGACGTGTTCAGCGCGCGTTGGAAACACAGCGCTCACATACTCCCCTATGTGACCTGCGCCTCACATCGTGTGAAAGCATTGTGCAAGTCACGTGCACTGTATATTCGCCTGGCGCTCGTACAGTCCAGATTTACTGGCCCAGAGGGAGGCCACGGGCCGGGCTGAACCTTTGTACCTGTAGCTGAGGTACATCTGTTGGCAACGTGAGGGATTAAACAGCCAAATGGAGCTGTTTGAGTAACCCTAACCGCCCCCTTCCACCTCACCAGCCTTAGCCCATCAATATAATGACGTTCTTGTTTACCATATGTGTGAAATGCAGCAGTGGAATGTGACTGTGCGCGCACACGTGTGTGTGTGTGTGTGTGTGTGTGTGTGTGTGTGTGTGTTTTAGGAGAGGCCATGTTTATTTTCACTCTCTATTGTTTTTACTGCTACCAGACTGACCATTTGTGTTGGGAGAGAGATTCTTCTGTGTGTGTGTGTGTGTGCATCCTTTCTCAGGGCTCTTACCGCTCTCTCTCCTCTGTTTAGTTGTCTGTTGAGGGTCTTTGTTTGCTTTACGAGGGGGCTGCTGCTCTGGGTGAGCGGTGATGCAGGCCCCCCGAACACCATCGCTGGGGCGCTTCGGCCCGCTCCACTTCACCACATCAGAGAGAGAGAGAGAGAGAGAGAGAGAGAGAGAGAGAGGGCTGCTGACCACCTTGCTGTGGCCTGCACAATCTCTGGCCCCCGCACCCCCCCACCACCACCACCACTACTTTGATCTCCCATACGCCGTGCAAAGCCAGAGCCAGAACCGCTTACCCTTGTGCTCTTCGATGGAGGACGAGGCTTGTCCAATTATTACAATCTGGTCTCAGTGATACGGAGTGGTCAGACATATTTTCAGTCTGTCTGAAGCAAAGCAAAATTAGGTTGGTGAAATTACATTTGATGTAATTTCACTAATGTGGACCCTGACTGTCAGCAGCTTGTCTGTGTGTAGGTTTACTACATTATTGTCTATGTTGTGTGTGTGTGTGTGATAGGGGTGGGAATCGCAGAGTAACTCACGATACGATACAATCACGATACTTTGCCCACGACAACGATGGTATCACTGTACAGCGATTCTGCGATAATCGATAAATTGCAAGACAATCATGTACGATATTTTGTAACATAATTGAACATAGCCTAAAAGGCAAAAAGCAGGAATTACGTCCTGAATCTATTATTTATTTTGTAGTGTTTAAGAAAGGATAACTAACTAATTAACTTGTCACAGTAGTCTGATGCAATTCGGAGAGCCTATAATTGAAAGCCTAGAGCGTGCAGTGTTTTTGTAAGTTATAACTTAGCTCTGTCACGTTTTTAACTGACCGCAGGGATATAGTATATGATAAACTTACGGGAACCAGCGAAACTGGCGCATCCGCGCCTCTCTGATTTATTTTGATATTCCCGCTGTATGTCTGTGAGGTTTCTTCTTCGCCAGAAGTTTACCCTCATTCCTTTGAGAAGCGCCACCATGAGGTGTTATGAGGAAGTGACTCATTCAATTCAAAATGATGGGAAAGTCCATTTCGAGCGCATGCATACATGTTTTAATAATAAGTTAATTAATATCGATATTTACTGGCAGCATGTCGATATATTGACATATCGATATTGTCCCACCTATAGTGTGTTTGTGCGCGCGCATACCCGAAAAATGACCGCACCAGTGCTGCTGTGCATCTCCGCAGGTCCCCCGCGGGTGGCTGAGAAGGTGGCCCACAGGCAGGCAGCCCGGCTGGGCAGCTCCATCAAGCTGCCCTGCCCCGTGGAGGGGGACCCCCCTCCCCTCAACATGTGGACCAAGGATGGCCGCAACATACACAGTGGCTGGATCCGCTTCCGTGTGCTCCGCCTGGGCCTGAAGATCAAGGAGGTGGAGGCGGAGGACGCAGGCACCTACATCTGCAAAGCCACCAATGGCTTTGGCAGCGTCAGCATCAACTACACGCTCATCGTCATCGGTACGTGCAGCTGGTGCTTAGCTTGATGCTGCTGATTGTTTAGTGGTGTTGTTGTTGTTGAAGGCACACTGCTTGGCTTATTTTAAGAGCACGCAAGATGCTAACTGAATTTAGGGCGTGTCCAAATCCATTTTTGTAATTTTAACTGGGGATAAACGGTCGGTGCACATGGTTCAAAGGGGTCTCTTCATTATTGATGGGTGTGTTTTGGGCGTAATATCTGATAAGCCAATCCAACTGACATCTCCCATTCCCTTTTAATAATCCAACTTGTACCATGGGTGGATTGCTTTTTAAAAAGCGCTGGAGCAGACCAGTTAGGCAACAACGAGATTCCTGTATCAGTCTGAAACTAGACTGACACTTGCCCTAGGAGTGTATGCCCTTCACCCACCCGAATGAGTGGCTGGCATCCATCTCTAATATAATAGGATCACATTGTTCTGAGACACTTCTCACAATAGTCTCACACATACACAAACACATACACACACGTGTGTGTGTTTTGCGTTTCCAGGGGGAAATGAACATGGGGTTCTGGAGGCGCTATGACACAAGTGTGCCTTTAAATCCCCTGGTATCGCATACCCTCGTGTGTGTAATGTGTTTTTCACCGGACGTCTTTGTGATCCCCAGGGCTCCTATTATGTTTCATTCTAATTAAGTTCAATCTGGCATCTTGCAAGTAGTGAAGTCACCTGCAATGGTAAATCGCTGTGAGTCAGGCCACGTCATCTCTCCGTAACGTGGAGTTAGAAGTGCAGTCCAACACTCTTATCAAGTTGCAGATGTTAATAGGCAGACGTCCCTCGCTGGAGATCACTGTCTGAGACAAGTGGATGTATGGCGGGCTTAGTGGCTGGACCCCTCCTCTGTTGTATCTGCTATGGCCCCCGCCTCTCCTCCCAACCCCAAAGTCAACAGCACAGCGGGATATTGTTTCATACTCCTTCATCCCCGGTGACTCAACTGGATCAGCCGTTCTTTCCTTTCCCCGGGCTAGGCTCTGTAGAAGCAGGAGGTCTGCTTCAGCTAGGCTCTGTAGAAGCAGGAGGTCTGCTTCAGCTAGGCTCTGTAGAAGCAGGAGGTCCGCTTCAGCTAGGCTCTGTAGAAGCAGGAGGTCTGTTGCGGCTAGGCTCTGTAGAAGCAGGAGGTCCGCTGCGGCTAATCTCTATAGAAGCAGGAGGTCCGCTGCGGCTAATCTCTGTAGAAGCAGGAGGTCCGCTGCGGCTAATCTCTGTAGAAGCAGGAGGTCTGCTGCGGCTAGGCTCTGTAGAAGCAGAAGGTCCTTTCAGTCTTTTTCCGTGTCTACAAAGCAGCGGGTTGGCCCTCTGGAACCACTGTGGTGAGGACCAAGCCCACTTTAAGCCCCAGACACACCGCAAGTGACAAGCAGCGACGAGAGACAATTGAAAGTCAATGGGATTCAGTGACTTGAAGCGATGACGGGCAACATATCGATTGGCGACGCAAAGTGAGCGGGTACCGAGTTAAACTACAGACTGACAAATTGACTGAAGCGTTTTGGGTGGGAAAGATACGAGAGGGATACCTAGGCAACCAAAGCCTGGAATGTAAACAAGCGACTGAGTTTTAGCTACAAAGCGACGGGCGACTGGCGGATCGCTTGCCGTGTTTCCGGGGCTTAAGGCCCATTTCTTTTAACCTCACCGAGCACTGCGCATGCACGCATTTAGTGCATACTGTACCTTTCCTCTGCGGTAGCGTAGAGTGTGATGAATGAGCGTGGTGGAGCGTGAAGGCTGTGTTTAGTCTAATTACTCTAAGATGCCTAATTAGGGGCCGAGGCTCACAGAGGAACGCGGGGAGCACACGGGTCTCCGGAGAAGGAGGAGCTCTGGCCCGGTCTCATGACTCAGCCTCGCTACAAAACAAGACCCTTAAATCAGACGGATGGGGAAAACACAGGGTTCTACGTCAATGAGAAGGGATTCGTTATTTTGGGATGTTTTAATATGAGGCTGCGATTTAGTTGAAAGATTTTTGCAGAGAGTAAACATAGTTGAATAGAAACATCCAGCAAGCTCAGTTGTTCCCAATCTGATGAAAGTCAGTAATGGCTGCATCTGTATCCACTGTATTGCGCTGGATACGCTTATTGCCAAAGCTACATTGTCAGAACACGTTTGAGATAGAAAACTACTGTGTGAGTCACTGTGGAAATGGTTCACTACTTGGAAATGGTTCTCTAAAAATCATTGTTTACAATACGCACTGGGTAATTGACTGGCTCTTAAAATACATGTATAAATATGGACATTAGAAACATTTTTCTGATGAGTCATCACAAACACAAAGCACACCCCCTGTATAAATCACATAGTCAATTTAATATGATAGATAACATTGTTCTCCCTGCTGCGCTACATTGTGTTTATGTGACAAATGATTTATCTGGCTTGGCTACCGCTGCAGCATGACTGAGTGAGAATGAAGACTTCAGCCAACGCTGCTTCAAACTGCATGTTGTGGGGCATGCTAGCTAGGAGATCAGCTGGGAAGATCTGTTCAATGTGTTTGTGTGTGTTGTCTTTACGCCCACCCATTGCTGAGGAAAGAAATACTATTGGCATTTCATAGTTTTCCACTCACAAGTATATTTCCATAAGATTTCTATCAGTAGAGTTTTTATTTTTTATTTTGTGTGTGTGAATTCTTATTTTTTTTGTATTCATCTCTACGGAGTTTGCTAGAGACCATCTGGCCCTGGCCCGTGTTCATTCTGATCTAGTTTGTTCCATTTCCTACTGTACATGTGAGCCCTATATGGTGAAAGCATAAACAGACATGTTCTGTAGAGCTACAGAACATGTCTGTTTACTGAGGCCGTAGATACCTTAATACCAAAAACGCTGCGTTTGTTTTTATAGATAATTACACAGCCAGGGGGGTCCGATGCATTCGGGGTGCTGTTATTCAACCGCAAAGTACTGACAGCCATGGTCATGGTCAACAGCCAAAATAGTGCACATTTATCATGAGCAACTCTTTCCATTAACCTTGATTCAGCTAATTGCCAGGCATATTAATGCTCTGCGTAGGTACGCCAGTGAGCCAGTTACCTAGGGGAGGTCTGCGAGAGAGAGAGAGGGAGGGAGGGAGAGAGGGGTAGGCATTTATTGGTAATGTAATGGTGTAAATGATGGGGAGAGAGAACAACCCCATTCGGTTGTAACGGCGTGCGGGGAGCAGCGGCGACGCACGTTTGGCTGCCTCTCAAGCTCAGGGTGCCGAAGTGAACAGCGTGCTTTTTAAACATTACGGCCTGGCTGGCTTGGAACACGCCGCGGGGTGGTTGTGGGGGGGGGAGCAGGAGAAAGACACCAAGATAAAGAGACAGTAAAGGAATGGAGCAGGGAAGAGGGATGGTGGAAGAGTGTGGGGTTTTGCAGGGGAGGGGGGGGATGACACCACCACCACCACGACTGGAGAGATATCCTTCCCTCCATCTGCCAGTGGACAGCCTGTCCTTCCCTGAGCTATCCCAGGAATCTGGTCAGCCACTGCAACATGGCGCCTCCTCAATCCCCCTCAGCTGGCTGTTTCGGCCCTGTTTAGGGTGGTCTCCTGACAACTGGCCCCCATCACCTTCCAGCCCCCCCACGCCCACTGACTGATGCATTCACCAGCAGTCCGTCAACAGCCACTCCGTCTAGAGCCGGCATCACATTAACGGAGGATTAGCGTTGGATATAATTGTTTACTCGTATGGGATGATCGTCAGTCTTTCAGGTTTACGGACGGCAGTACTTGAAATGTGTACATGAAATTGGAATGCCTTTTGCGAGTCTTAATATTTCCCTCTCCTGGGATGTTGCTAGGTCAAACTGCCTAGCAACCTGCCAGTGTGACTAATCACACGTAGCTGCTCCTGAGAGCTCTGCAATGCATTGCGTGTCCACTATGTATAACTTTCTCTGGACATTACAATGTCCCCAGTAACATCTGGAGCTCATTGTGACCCCTAAATCATGGGGCCTTTTCCTGCAATTCAGTTGGTGAACAAGGCCAGCAGAGATGTTTTTGTGGCCTATTTCCAGTACTTGGATTTGTGAATGAAAAGGGATAGAATCGCATCATCTACCCACGTCAGCATGGCTGTAAATTCAATTACCGACAAGCTGATTGCGCTTTGAATAAATATATAAGCAGGCATATATAGTAGTCTTTGAAAGTGTATTTCTGCTTATGTGGAGTGCAATATCAAGGTGCATTCTACTTAACTGGAGATGAGGGGATACACTCTGTCTCACGTTCACCATGTTTGTTTAAATGTGTATTTTTAGCATTGTGGTAATATTAATACCATTACCAGGGCAATCTTGAGGTGTCCTCCCTTCCCCAGGCATGGCTGGTGAGCCAGCTTTGTGCCAAGACAATAGTTGCAAGCCATCGTTTGCAACGCATAAAGGACGCCATTGTTTTCCAAGAATCGCCAAAAAGGAGGGAGGAAATGGATTCAAGGACCAATCCCCCCCTTCCCCCCCCCCCCCCCTCAAGAATAAAACCCCGGCAGTCCGGGAACGTGCTCTGTTTGGATTGGGAGGATCAGGAGTAGGGAGGAATGTGGAGAGCCCAAGTGAGCAACAGGGAAATATTTCTTCCAATGAAGGCAGTTTCTTAAAGGAATGGGTTATTATAGTTGGCCAGTTAAAGCCCCTCAAATAGCCATGACATCATAACTGGGCCTGGTGCTCCGGGGGACAGACAATGGAGGGTTTGTGCCCAGAGGACCCTGGAGAGCAGTGAGGGGTTTGGGGGGACTCGGAGGGCGGCAGGACTTGGGGGTTATAAGTCACATCTGGTCTCTTTACCTGCCCCGATTGAACAGTAAGAGGGAATCAACTGTGCCAAACTGCGTTTACACAAACTCATTTTTGAGGTTACGCCGAATGAATGGGATTTCAAGGCCAGGTTCAATAGGGAGAGAGAGAAAAATTCAATTTTCACCCAACTGCAAACAAGCAGGATAGGTCAGTCACTTCTGGTTGGTTTGTCAAACATCAGCACTTGTGTGGCACAGCCTATCTAATGTGAGTTGGAAACCAAGTAGTATTCCTTGAAGATATTCTGACAACCAGCTCTTTTTTGTCTCACCAACATACCCGGTAATGTCTCTCATTGCAGAGGGTTGCTGTAATAAACCTAATGCAACAAGCCTGCTTTTATTAATTTATCAATGCCTACCTTATATTCAATTTGCATCATAAGCATTATGTCAGCCATTGACATGAACTCCACAGCTGTCTCCTGCAACAGGGCTTATAAAAACTGATCATATTACTCCCAAATGCTACAGCGCTTGACCTTAGCACACCCCTGCTTAGAGGATCATATCCTACGATGCTGCTAAAATTACTATACTGTAGGGCCTGATTAGGTTTATGACTTCTTTACCATGAACGTTCTGTCAGGAACAGTGCAAAGAAATGTAAACCTATAGTAACGAATATATTATTTATGTTTACAAAAGTATTAATAATCCCAATCAATATTATATTTGTAGTATTTCAAAGGATGTGTTACTATAGGTCTTCAATTTAGTCTACAGCTGTTTCCATACAGTTTTGCTAAGCTTCGACCACTCATACAGACTGTAACTGTCTGCTGGTCATCTCTTCAGCATTGAAGCAACTATGAAATATCCTTTTTGTGTCTCAACAGATGATTCTGGCTCTGATAAGACTGGATCTGGGACCGCACATGGACCGGAGTCTGAACTGGGCCTCGATGGTTTGTCAGGAAAACTAGGTAAAGGTTTTGCCTCGTAGCATTCGAGCATTCTCTGCACTCAAGAAGATAAAAAAAAAAATATCCTGTTACGCTCTTATGAATTAAGCACTTTAGTATTAAGCACTGTATTATTTAGGACATTAGCAATTTTGTTGACGATTTGATGAGCTATTGACATGATGACAAGGTGCTGTAACTATTCTAATATAATATTGTTTGCTTACGATTGCCGGTGTATGACCTGTCAAACTATTGACAAATGTAAGTCGCTTTGGATAAAAGCGTCTGCCAAATGCCACAGTAATAATTGGCAAGGCGTGTCCGGCGGCGACGCATGCTAACCCGTGTGGCTCGGCCTCCGTAGTGCGGCCCCGCTTCACCCAGCCCGCCAAGATGAGGAAGAGGGTGATCGCTCGCCCCGTGGGAAGCTCGGTGCGCCTCAAGTGCGCCGCCAGCGGCAGCCCGCGGCCAGACATCGCGTGGCTGAAGGACGAGCGGCCGCTGACGGAGCGCGAGGTGGGCGAGGGCCGCCAGAAGAAGTGGACCCTGAGCCTGAGGAACCTGGCACCGGAGCACAGCGGCCGCTACACCTGCAGGGTCTCCAACCACGCCGGGGAGATCAACGCCACGTACAAGGTGGACGTCATACGTAAGTGCCTGCCAGAGAGGACTGCTTAATTTCCTCAATTAAAGGTGTAGTCAGCAAGTTTTGTCAAATTCAGCGACTATCTACTCTATCTACCTGCATGTTATTTTACCAGGCGAAATGAGCAAATTCTTATTTACAACGAAGGCCTAGCAAGAGACTAATACCTCTCTTGTGGAAGAGAATAGGCGGGAAAGGAGAAGACTAATATTTATTTCAAATCTAAATAAAATCTAAACTTGCGCACGCTGAAACAAATAATCTGGTGCTTCTACACAGCCCTGGCTCTGTAAATGGCAACACTAAGTGGTGCAGATCGCACCACTCAACACTATCCCATCATTGTTAATGTGTTTCCATAGTGTGGGGGGGGGGCGAAGCTTCTAAGGGAGCACCCTATGGCACTGAAGGGAGAGGTGCTTTTGTTTTGATCAAATTCATATTTCAACAAGCTCTCTCCAGAGCGCCTGACTCCGCCTTTAAATGATGAGTGGAATCACCTGTGCCATGTCCTCTGGACATGAATGTGGAAAACGAGAACAGCCTGCGTTAACGTGACGCGAGCCTAATCACTGGCTTGACCTGGGAAGAGATCTAGCTTCTCTTCCAAACCGCTGAGTTTGATCAAGTCTTACTCACATCCCTCCATGGATGAATGTACTTGTGTAATCACGTATATGAAAAGCACATTGAGGAAGCAAGCTGGAGACCAGAGGGCTTGTGTTCTGGTGTTTGGGCAGGAGGGAGGCGGGGGGCTCTTTAACCCAGGGACCCTGCAGCCAATCTGGAGCTGATTAAAGGCCAGCTGTCTGCCAAGCCTCCAGCTTCCCCTCCTCATGAGAAATGTGTGCAGCGCAACCAGGAGCAGGGAGAGGAGGAAGCTAATCACATACTTCTTGTGTTACATGTGGCACTTCTCCCTCTGTGTCCATTACAGGTTATAAGCCCGAGGCTGATAACGGAATGGACAGTTGAGGCCTGTTGTGTGCGCAGCAGGTCTGGCATGTGAAAATCCCCTGTGCTTGAACGTCTGCTTGTGTTTTTGACTTGTGTGTGTGTGTCCCCTTCCCCCTTCCCCTCCGCTCCGTGTCGTGCTGCAGAGAGGACGAACTCCAAGCCTGTCCTGACGGGCACGCACCCGGTCAACACCACGGTGGACTACGGCGGCACCACCTCGTTCCAGTGCAAGGTGCGGAGCGACGTGAAGCCCGTCGTCCAGTGGCTGAAGCGCGTGGAGGCAGACGAGGACGGCCGCTACAACTCCACCATCGAGGTGGGCGACCACCATTTCGTGGTGCTGCCCACGGGTGAGGTGTGGTCCCGGCCCGACGGCTCCTACCTCAACAAGCTGCTCATAACCCGCGCCAAGGAGGAGGACGGGGGCATGTACATCTGTTTGGGTGCCAACACCATGGGCTACAGCTTCCGCAGCGCCTTCCTGACCGTGCTACCAGGTGAGCCCTGTGGTTCTACACCCCCACACTGCAGCAGGAGATCAAACCAGTGAACGTAATAGTGGCAGGGAACCTTTTTTACCGAGGTTTGTTTCATTATCTTTTGGAGTTCTGAAAGGCTGCGTATACTACGGTTGGCTTTGTGGGAAACCAGCTGTTATAATACTATGATTTAAAGACTAAAATAATAATAATAATAATAATACATTTTATTTTGGACGCCTTTCTAAACACTCAAGGACATCTTACATAGTAAATACATAGATATAAAACAGTTGGCTGAAATATACATACAATAAAATGAAAGAGCTATACACCAGCCATGTAGCAATATGTGTTTTACATACAGTACAGTATATAAAGACTTGATACCATATATACACGTCTGCTAAACAAAAGGGTAGTTTTCAACAGGTTTGTTTACGTTTGTGTTTCCGACCCGTCTCGTCTCTCGCAGACACCAAGCCTCCGGTCACGCCCGTCTTCGCCTCGGCGTCCAGGTCGCTCCCGTGGCCCGTGATCATCGGCATCCCCGCGGGCATGGTGTTCATCTTGGGCACCGTGCTGCTGTGGTTCTGCCAGAGCAAGAAGCACTGCACCCCACCCGGCGCCCCGGCCGTGGCCGGCCAGGCCCCGCCGGGCTCCCACCGGCTGCCCTACCGAGAGCGAGACCGGGCCTACGCCACCACCACCGCCGCCCCCTCCTCCTCCTCCACCTCCTCCAGCCCGGAGAAAGACTGCATGGCATCTGTAAACTATGAGGAGTACCTAGCCCAACAGCAGCTCCTTCTCAGCCAGGGGGGGCCAGCCCTCCCCACCAAAATGTACCCCAAAATATATACTGACATTCACACACACACTCACTCCCACGTTGATGGGAAAGTACACCAGCATCAACACATTCATTTTCAGTGTTAGCCCAGTTGATGTATATTCCTGCCTGCCCCGGTATATCACAGCGTCAGTTATGAGCTGTGGACCGAGCTGGACATGGAACGGTTTCCTGTGAGATTGGCCTGGCATTGCTTCTGGAACTGGCAGCGAAGGTGTGCCAAATTCTTCCTTCATAGCCGGACATTGTTGGGGCGTGTACGCACGCAGTGTCTCATGATGAACACATCAGCGGTCAGTGGTAGCTGCCAAGTTTGGTGCATTTTTAACCTGTCAAACATTCACACCACTAAAATTCCATTAAAGGAGGGTAACACTGGTAGAGAGCATGTATTCCCGCTCAGTTTGAACTGGATAGCCATACTATGAAGGTATCAGCCAAATGATTTACATTTTTAAGATACTCTGTTTTCCTTTTTTTTTTTTTTGCAGTACAGTAGCCTAAAAGGCTTTTATATTTTGAATGGTTGGTATTTTAAGTCACACAATAACTCGAACAACTGCTATATTATCCCTGTTGTTCTGCAACGTTACCTTTTATTTTATGTTGCGCACAGAGTAGAAGAAAGGCGTATGTGTGTGTGGTTGAAGTAGCAGTTATTCAGGCTGAGATAATGTTTATCTGTCTGTTTTCCTGTTTGCCCAGTTATATTTGAGGTGAAGGTGAAAAAATATGGGTCTGCTTAACCCTTCACTTCAACAGCTAAGGAACAGCAGATGTTTGTGTTTTCAGGCCATGTCTATAAATATGATACTGGAGATTTACAAACAAGGGCAGATTTTATGCTCCTACTCAGGTAGTCCTATTGTTGCATAGTGTTTCAAATGCACATACGTTTCAATGCTGACCACTGGCCTGGCTCAAATCTTTTTGCTCTATTGACAGTCACTCAATATAGCCTTCAAAGCTAAATAAAAGACCGGCATGATGAAGATGTACAAAGACTTTACCTAAGACTGCAAGGGATGGGAGAGTTGCATTTATGTATCTGAGTAATTTAATTGGTCTTCATTGTCACCCAAACTGTTTAGGTTGCCACCACTAGTCAATAGCATGCTGAACTAAATATGTATATCCCAGTATCTTTATTGGAAGAAAATATTTTGGACTGCAAACCTCTACAACAATTTACAAAGCTGTTCATTTTATTCAAATGTAATGAGTCATGAATATTTAATTTATTTTGTTAAAAATGTATCAAAAGTTTATTTTTCTGAGTAAGGCATTTTACATATCTGAGTTTATAAATCAAAGCATACTATAGATGTGTTTAGTTTGACTACATTGTCAGTCACTCAGTTTAATCACATTTAGTTTATATAAATTGTGTTATGTATTGTTTTATGTATTTGACAATCTTGTAGACTGTATTCTCTTAAAAGGTTCAAAAATCTAAATCATCTTAAGTGGTGATTTAGCAGTTTGATTAAATCACCTGAAACAGTTAAAACCTCTTTCCTCTCTTACTACCGTAAAGCACATTATTTAGACATTGAGGCTACCTTAATTCTGTTCAGAAGATTCCAGTCTCTAAATGCTGTATGTGCATTAATGTGATAACTTCACTGTTCCAATAGTTTCCTCAAATGGTTAAGGTAAATAATAATTAATGAGAATGGTACAGATGCTTTCTCTATAAATACACCCAATACAAAAATCACCATATTGTCAAAGCCATCATATGTAGTATTTCTGTTATTTTACCTAGACAATTGCATTCTTTTTCACCCCCCATACACACGTTAATAGACCAATACAGTGGTACTCTGTAGCCAAAAACCATTTGAGAACCACTCTATTAATGCTCGGTCACCTTTCACCTGCAGTAGAAACAGACTGCACAGATACCTTTGTTGTGTGTAGCAACGTAATGCCTCCTGCTAGCCTAAACCAAGTCAACATTTGTCCCCCTTCTGTGCCCATCTCCCCACACTACCACCTCAGACAAATACAATAGAGCTAGAATTTCCTTTTGTCTCACTCAGGGAGTGATGTGACAAGGCCATGCGATTGCCCAGGAAAGAAGGGCAGCATTGTCTTCAGGCAGGCCGTGCACACATTGCATATACACTACCGGTCAAATGTTTTTAATTTTAGAACACCCCAATTCTTCAAGGTTTTCCATGCAGTTCAATGTATCATGGTACTCTGAAATGAAAGTATGGAACAAATGAACAATTGAAGTCAAAAAAATAAATCATGGAATCAATTTATGAACTAAAATGTATTCTAAACGTTTGACTCTTTAAAGTAGCCACCTTTGGTAGATATAATGGCTGAACACACTTGTGGCATTCTTTCTACAATGGAAATCAAATATTCTTCAGAAGGTTATTTCCAACTCTGTTGAAGTTCCCATACATGTATGGCACTTGTAGGTTGCTTTGCTTTCCCTCTTCTGTCCAATTCATCCCAAGCCAGCTCAATGGGGTTCAAGTCTGGTGACTGTGCTGGCCACTCCATGTTTTTAAGCTTACCATCTTGTTCTTCCCTAAGGTAGTTCTGGCATAGCTTGGACTTATGTTCTGGGTCATTATCTTGCTGTAGGATGAACCCCTGACCAACTAGGCACATACCAGAGTATACTGCATGGCGCTGCAGAATGCCGTGGTAGCCATTTCTGTTCAGGGTGCCTCTCACTCTGTACAAGTCACTGACCCTGGATCCAGCAGAACAGCCCCAGACCGTAACGCTTCCTTCTCCATGTTTGAAAGTTGATGTAACACACTGAGGAACCATCCTTTCGCCTAATCGACAGCTGAAGCTGTTGACTCTCAAAAACTTTTCTTATTCTGTTGTGGCTTTGGGTCTGCCAGACCTCTTCCTGTCAGCTTCGACCCAGTTTCTGAGTGCCTTTCGATGGTGAAGGAGACTACTCACTGACACATTGACTTTCTTGGCAATTTCTCTGCAGGAAAAAATACCTACATTTTTAAGTGGTATGATGGTCTCTCTCTCTTCCATTAATTGCCTTTTTCTTGTCAATTTTATAGCAACACTACTTTCTGCAATAAAATACTTTCAAAAAATGCTCACGAGGAAATGGTACCAGTGTGTTCCAACACTAGTTACTTGTACATTTACAGCATTTGGCAGGCGCCTTTATCCAAAGCGACTTACATGTAGTCATTTGTCAGTAGTTGGAGAGGTCATATACCAGCAATTACAAGCAAACAATATTCTAAATGAAACAAATGCAGCATAATGTCATACCTATTACCATGTAATCAACCAGATAACGTGCAATAGGTAATGGCCTAGCTAAACGTGCATACAATTCAATACATCATTTTTCAGTTTTGGGTAACTACCATTTTTTAAAATCCTCTGGCAGTTCACTTGCCTTTGTACAATGTCAAGCTATTCATTGGACTTTAACTGCTTGAAGTTAAATAACAAACTAAGAATTAGGGTGTTCTTAAGCTTTTGACCAGTAGTGTATACACACATACATTTTCATGATTTTGTAAATGTGGGAGAAAAATTAAGTGATTTGTGCATGCAGTTTGTTACATTGAAATATGACATTTAAACTGTATGGTGGAAGTTAATAGTGCCCCCTTGTGGCAATAAATATGATACACATGTACAGATTGAATCATCTTTATTACCTAGTTATTAGACATAAGAACATGGACAAAAAAAAAAAAAAATACAATACAATAAAGAAGAGATTCTGAAAGAGAGATTAGGACTGAGAGAAAAGGCTTAAATCAGAAGCAGCAGGATCCATTTACAAAGTACGTTAAACAAATTCAGATTTCTATCTTTAAATAATCTGGGTGACATCAACGACAACATACAGAAGACAAAAACAACAACTTGTGCCTATCCTTTCTGAACTTTAGTAATAAGTTCATCACAAAGCTTGGTGAGGTCTTCAACCTCTTTAACCTGAGAAGAGAGACAAATTGCATGTTACTGTACATGTACACAGTAACATGCCCAAAACAAGAACATGCTTATAAGCCCCAGACACACTTCAAGCATTCTGCTCGACGCCAGTCCCTTTGTAGCTGAAAATCGTTCGGTTGTTTACACAGGGTATCGGCACTATTTGTGAGATCAAATAAACCACTTTAAGACCACATAAAGACCTAGCCCCTATAGTTATTGCAAGCAAATAGCCTATTATATTGGCATTCACCATGTTGAATTACTTTTTTCGTTAAGCAATTTAAGAGTTTCCATGCGGGACTATGTAATTGATAAAGCCTAATGATCATGAAAATAAGCCATCCCCATCAAGCTGAAATCACAGCAGAACACTACAAAGTTACTGCTGCAGTAAGCATAATTAACATATAAAAAAATAAACTTAGGCTACTATTCCATAACTTAAATTACAGTAATATTTTTTCTCTTTTGGGAATTTTTGTAGAATCACCCATTTTGATCCAGATTAATCATTAGTAGCTCTTTGCTTAGCTTTATTGCTCTTGTCCATGATGAGTGATTGACAGTTCACAACTCATTGTTGACAGAAGATTGGCCTACATTTATTTCAAACAGGACCGTAACTCTGCAAAAAGCAGACTGGAAAATCAGCAGCTACCAGACCAGACACATAGCCAATCATTTCTTGAATACTAACAGTCCTGAAATGTGCATGCTGGTATTTCTTCATCCCTTTCCTCTTGTACAGATTAATTAGGTCTCCCCTGTTTTACCGGTATCTAATATTCTAAGCTATTGTTCAAATGGAAAGTTTAGAGAGATTTGTTATATTAGCAAGCATTATTAGATCAGTGCTTATAATAGCCTTTGGCTCACAACTACGTAAGCTACGATGTGTACAACTGTATACCCACCTAACAAAGACATTTCCCTATTTCAGCTAATGTTGCCTCCGGAGCGAAAATGATTTGTAAAGGAAAAGGTGGTGTGAACATGCACACAGTGAAGCCATTATATAGTTCTATGAGTGAAGCCTGTTAAGTATGGAACGCCGTAGGGCAAAAAGTTTGGTGTGTGTTAAACGCGACACGTCCGAAGTAAACAAACTATCTTTTTGAGTAGGCTCTAGTTAATGTCAGGATTTGTTGAGACCGTTTGAAATTTAATACCACGTCCAGTAAAAATAAGACAGTTTGGAAAATCTTTTGACATTTGAAGACATTTTCAGACCTTAAATTTAGAAAAATAATTTTAGAAATGTTCTTCAATGACTTCAAGGATCCGCGGGGACCTTGTTACATTCCAGGCTTTGGTTGCCTAGGTATCCTTCGTGTCTTTCCCCACCCAAAATGTTTCAGTCAATCACAGACATCCGTAGCTCGCGTTGCCTGAAGTAGAGACTACTCTGTACCCGCCCACTTCGCGTCGCTTCAAGTCGCTGAATCACACTGACTTAATTGTCTCGTCGCTGCTAGTCTCTTGCTGTATGTCCGGGGCTTTAGACTAGGTCATGCACACTATTCATTCACATTTCTCTGGGCTACTGCAAACACAGTTGTCAGATGTCGTACAACAGTCTCGGACCATCAGATTGTAGATGGTCTACTTCACACTCATCTTACCTTCTGGTCGAGGTTCTTCTCCAGAGACTCCACTTTGAGCTGCATCCGACGCAGCTGGGCCTCGAGCGCTGACGTCTCAGACTTGAACTTGGACCGCATCTCGGCAATCTCTTTGTTTGCTCTGAGGACAGAGAAGTGCAGGACTGGATCACAGACATCAGGTTGCACATGGAGCTACAGTTTCAAATAAATAAGACTTTAAATCTTACAGGTCAATTTTATCTTCCGCGTAGGCCTTTAGTGCCCGATAGCGCTGCTCCTCCCTCTTGTTTCTGGCGAGATACTCCTGAACACACTTCGTCTGAGTCTCTTCGTTCTGAAGCAGGTACAAAGATCACAACTAGGGGTGTGAATCTTCACTGGTCTCACGATTCGATTATCATGTCAACGATTTAATAGTACGATGCAACACCTCCTCAATATTATATATTACTACAAATGGTTTTCATTAACATATTCCAACAGTCAGATATAACAGATATATAAACTCTTAAATTTTATATTCCGTTTATCTGGTGCATGCTCCCCCGGGGAAGGTTTTCATTGAAATATCAGCTTTGAAAAGTGGATTTACAGTTGATATTTACATGAGAATATAAGGGAACACCCTAGAATGTTTTTAAACTGTAAGTTTAACAATGTTTTTGTAGCCTACAGTAAAAGGGCATAAAATGTGACAATACTTGAAATCACAAGACGATGAGATTAAGTGAGTTGAGAACACTATTAAGAAATCTTAAATGATATGGCTGAGTGGAAGTGTATTTTCTTACAAATCATCGTCTTTTATTAAGAATTCACACTACTGTTGAAGGGGCTCCATCTAGTCTGTAGTTCTAGTAAGACAAGAGAAATGATTACTAGCCTTGACCTTTTCTGAATTGTTGATATAATAACATCTATACAGTAGGTTACAGTACTACTTCGTGCTATACCGGACACACAAAGACTTCTCCTCGGGAAGGGGGAGTTAGGTGGAGTTAGGATCGCGGAGACGACGAGGACTTCCGGAAATGATTTCCAGCAGGTCTCCTATTAGACTAGTAAGTAAGGGTAAGAAATGCTAGTGGCAATTAGCTGATTAGCTGTTATGCTAGCGGGATATTCGGGACATATTCTGAGCGGACGTTCAAAAGGAGCCAGCCAGTAAAGTATCTCACAAGCATTGTGTTTACTTACATATTCTAAGCAAATGAGTGTTTGATGTTACGTAAAGTTGCAGAACTGTTTTCCCTTCGGCCAGTGATAATGAATCTACCATCAGTGTTACTTGTATCATGTTTGCGTGTAACGTATGCTCTAGTATGCTTGCTTGCGTGAATTGACCTGGATATGAAGTGCAGTCCATAGCGCTAAATAATAACGTTTATAAAGTGATAAAGAGACTGTCCTCAGTGGAGCGGTAGCGCGGCTACTGCATACATATAGGGCAAACAATGCAGCAGACGGAAAAATAAACATGCAACGTCAGTAGGCTATGCTATAATCGATAGCTAAAGTCGATGCAGAATCGTCTACGTCCGCATCGCGATGCATCGTTTATGCGATTCATTTCAACACCCCTAATCAGAACCATGTTATATTGAAAGTATATGGGGGAAGGTAGACAAATGCATACATATTGTGGTTAATATTGACCTTTTTATAGTCTTCGATAACCTCCTTGTACTTATCCAGTCTCTTGAAAAGCTCAGAGAAGGACCTCTCCATGCCGTTGAGGTCAGAGGATATTTGTTCCTTCTCCTGCAGGACCTCGATGAGCTTTGCTTGTGCAGCTTGCCTCTCCTTCTCTTGATCGGCTGGTAGAGACAAATGTGTCAATTCACTCGTGCGCTGTGTCAAATGTGTATAGCAGTGGAAATACAGTATTTGATAGAAGTCTTCGAAAGTCAATAAACTCACCCAATAGTGTCTTAATTGTGTCATCAAACTCAGAAATGAGTTTCCTGTGAAAAACAAAAATAAAGTCACTTAATAAAGCCCCGCTTTTGTTTTTTACAGCACAATTCACGTTGCACAATTTACATATCACTTAGCGCAAGTACTACACGTGTATTTGTTAACAAGATGAATGAAACCAGTTGTGCTGCTTTGTTGAAAATCTTACTGTATGAAGCCATCATATGTATCAAAACATATTCTTACAGTGTAGGCTATGGAGTGATTTACTAGTTACAAAGTATTTTTGACAAGGGAAATAATCTTAATTGCAATATCAAACTCAGAAATCACTTTCTTGTTATTAAACAAAGTAAAGAAAATTAAAAATAAAATAAAAAAAGTCACGATTGCACATGATGTGGTGTCATACGCCTCCTCGACCGGATCCGCCCGACTATTGCTCTCAGCTCAATTGTTTTTGCTAAGATTAGTCTGGTAACCCTGTTCGCATTAGTGTTTTCACAGCCACCCTGCCAGTGACCGAATCAGGGTGGGTAAGGCAAGGGTTTGAAACACACTCCTTTGAAAGTGTGTTTCAAAGGAGTGGCAGAGCTAGATGTGGCGATCAAAACAGTTTAGTTCAACCTTTGGAAGCAATGACTGACTGTTAAAACATCCCCAATGGAGCGTGGCCAGACTATATTCACCAAGTGAATATTGTAACACCAGGCTACAAGGAAGTAAAACACGTTTGAACCATGCGATACAACTATTTTACTGCAAATTTGGATACAATAAATGGTAAATTTACCATTTACCAATAAATGTTCTTTCACCCTGCGCTTTAGACAGTGTTTACATTGGTACGTTTGGGGGGGGGGGGGGGGGGGGGGGGGGGGGGGGGGGGGGGGGGGGGGGGGGGGGGGGGGGGG
>JAODUE010021225.1:0-23866 GCA_027564755.1 Amblyopsis hoosieri | reverse complement strand
TGGCAGGGCTACACTGACTTTATTCCCAAGGAGCACACATGCTCCTAAGTTAAAACATTTAGGAGCGCAGACAAAAATTAAGAGTACAGCCAAAAATATGGGAGCAAAGTCAAAATTTAAACCAAGTATAATCGTTATGCATTTATGCACCTTTAGTATTTTGTTTTCATTGTATGTTAATCTCTAAAGTATTGTCTGAATGGCTTGGTTTTTGACTAAAGAGAGAATATTAGGTTTGACCATTATAAAATATCTGCTGAAGTAGATTTGCTTGTGACATGGTCATATAGGTATATTGTTTTTTCCCCCACACTTTTCCCCATTTCATGTAAAAACGTTTCTGTATTTAATGTAGAGGTATTCAAGGTAGAGAAGGACATAAGCATAAATAGGCTAGAATATAGAAATTTGAGCAAAACTAATTTTGAATGGAATATATCTTTAATAGTTAGGCTATACAGATATATTCTTAAAACTTCCTATTTAGATTAATAGCCATATGAAACGATGTATAATGTTACTGTACTATAGATCATAATATTGTGACAGCATACAATGTAGCTTCACGTGAAAGTATGGTAAACACAGGTCTTTACCGTAATTACACAAACACGCAGCACAATTTTAAAGCTGGCTGGCGGTGTGATCGCACATCCACCTCTAACCATATGAGCCCGTCATTCTAACCATACGAGCATGTATCGTTCGCCGGCATTTTTTCCACCCGTTTTGCTATTGTCTTGCCTGTTAGCTTTAGCTAGCTGTAATGACGAGGTAGCTAATATGGGAGTGTGTTTGCGTTCAGCTTCGAGACCCGATTTAAACAGCTAAACACACTTTTCAACGCGCATGGATGGAGTGTAGTTATGGTAATAATAAACAGTTACGCACTCACCCTGTTGGAAGTGGAACCACGTTTGGAACAGTACCGTATCCAGTGCGTGCCACACGATTGTCCTTGTGCACGAGGATTTCATAACAATGCGCAACTGAGCATATTAGAGCTGCGAACATAGCATGGCTAGAAGTCATTCGCACAAAGTGGGCCTAAATATTTTTTCATGTTTGCACACCAAGATTTTTAGTCGCATTTGCGAGTGAAAAGATTGCACTGTAAGAGCCCTGCGAGCTGACTGCTGCGCCCGTCATTCAGTGACAATTGTATAGCTTATCGAAATACCGGAAATTAGTTTAAACCGTTATCGAAAAATGTTTATATCGCGATAGATATTGTTATCGAATTATTGTCCAGCCCTACGTGTGACACTTTGGAGAAGTGTTCTCTTCATGGATGAATCCCAGTTCACACTGTAGCGGTCAGATGTCAGACAGAATGTACTGTATGGCGTTGTGTGGGCGTAAATGTGAACAGCTCCACCCCCAACATAGATGCATTTCATTGATGGCAATTTGAATGCAGGGCCATTTTAGCGCACATTTAAACTTAAGGTCATTCTTGCTAACTTCAAGCTATGGCTTTGTTGATACAAAGCGGTGTTCTGCACTTTGTTTATGTTCCTATTTACCTTTAAGCCATGTTAATAAAACTGCACATTTTAGAGTGGCCTTTTATTGCGACCAGTACAAAGCACAACTGTAATAATCATGCTGTATAATCAGCATCCTAGCATCCTGATATGCCACACCTGTCAAGTAGATAGATTATCTTGGCAAAGGTGAAGTTCTCACTAACAGGGATTTAACCCTTTTTAGCTACATTTGAAATTAATAAACCTTTAAACAATTGAAGTGGTCTTGGATCTTTGACTTGACTCATGAAACGTGAATGAATAACTTTTATCTTATTATCTTTTTTTGTGTATGCGTATATAAACAGGTTATCAGTTATTAACTGACAGAGCTATTTGTCGTATGTTGTGCAGATGACATACGAGAACAGCATCACCGGGAATCTGTTGTGCCTTTCAAGAGCATAGATAGTTGTTTTATTTATATTTCATGCAATTCTTTTAAGAAATTCTTTTATATTTTTACAGTAAAGGGAAAGTTTTCAGGCTTTGTTGTAACTTTGACGAGGTCAGCGCTGCGGTTACATCCAACATTTTGGTATCAGTTTGATGTAGCGAGAGAGAGAGAGAGAGAGAGAGAGGGAGAGGGAGGGAGGTGCTTGGCAGAGAGAAGGCAATGGGAAACAGAGCAGGGGCCATAGAGATGCAGAGAGTGTCAGTCTGTTTCTGTGTGCTTATCAGTTAGCATCAAGCCTCAGTCATATTGGTCTTTCTGCATCTCCCCAGTCACGCTGCAAGCTGTTTTTACCAAGTCTCTGCTTATTGTTCTCCTGTCTGTGGTTGTTCTAGATCAAATGCATTTTCCGCACCTGAATCCCAGGCATGCGGTTTGACAAAGCACATGCAATCACCCCGTGATGTGTCTGTCAACATGGCTCCTCTCTGCCCCGTCTGGCCAATAAATGCAATCCTTAAAACTGAAATGAAAATTTCAACGTGTGCTCTCTGTTGGCATATAGTCTATCCCCTCTTTATCAATGTGTACGTCTCTTCCTCTGCCAGCAGTGTGCTTTGTTGGGTTGTTTGGATGTGTGTCTGCTGCAGAGTTGTATGCCCTGGGCAACCGTCAGTCTGAGTTGGTCATCCAGAGGTCTGGAGGACCATGATAAGCTATTAGTGAGGATATGTGTTGCTGCGCCAGGAACGCACACAAAACAGATTTTGGATGTGCTCATGGAAACACACAAACTGGCCACATAAAGGAAAGCAGGCTGTGGATCGTTTCGTACACACGCGCTGTGTGAGAGCGAATATGTGCACATGCACACATGCAGGCATATATGCACAATTGTTCTGAGTTCTCCCACGGGAGACAAGCTGGCTATTGCAGTGAAAGACCACAATCTGAGCCTCTCGCTTCCTCGTCACAAACTCATTTTTCACTGTTACAGAACTGCGTGCGGCTCTGTGTTGTGCGAACATGTGCATTTGCAATTGTACATGCTTTGTGTGTGTGTGTGTGTTGTATATTTCCCTCTGGAGACGTGCTCATCTATATGTATGTGCTTTGAGTTATGCTCTTTACCACTTTATACTTTTGCTGTTTCAGGGCTGCACCTTTACTCCCAGCTCCCCAAAGATTTAGAGACTGATACAGTAAACCCATTGCATTTATCTACACACTGCATTCAGTGCTGTAATGGCCTTACATGGATACAAATGTTTTTGCTCGAAACATATGTGTTTTTGACTATATAGTTGTGTTATATATATATATATATATATATATATATATACTTTTTATTTTCTTCACTGGGGGTTGGGAAGGAATTATGGGAGATGAACACTGTGGATATTCTCAAACCTCTATAGCCATGGGATAATTATTTATTTTGCAGCACAAACATCCAGTACACCTCCCATCTAACTTGCCTTCATCTAGACACTTGAGCCCCAGGCAACACTGACTCTCCGATGGATAGAAAATCAAAGGAAAGGACTAACAAAATTATGCTTTCAATTTGGGTCCCTCTCCTCTCCCATCTTCTCCTCCCTTCTCTCACTCTCTTTTCCCCTTTATCCTACCTCTCCTTTCCCCGTCCTCTCTTCTCATCCGACTGCCAGTCGGTTTTAGGGCAGGGCCCTGTGATGAATGTGTTTTCTTTTCCTGCCCCCACACTTACACAGTTTTGTGTTGGGCCTAAACTAAATAATTGCAGTGATAACGCCCTTAATGCATACCTCGTTTAATGGAATAGTTGCTCAGTAGACCTTGAAGCTGTTTGCCTTAGCCGCTAGTTAAAAGATAGCAGCTGAAGCCTTTGGAAGTGTTTTCTTTCTTTTGTGTTTCCATGCAGTTATTACTGAACATGGGTAGTGTGTAGTGTAGTAGGCCTGCTCTTTTAGTGTGGAGCTGAATGGATGAAATCACTTGTGAGCACTGAACCTTGGGTGTCATGGATTGAGCTCTGTTCATTTCACTGCTGTGGCTGTTTTACTTGCAATAACTGTAAAATAATTATTTTAGAAGACACTAATGCTATATTTTCTGAAGTAGCACTTTTTATACAATAGTACGCAAATATGTTTTAAGTCCACATACTGTATCAAATCAATCAATTAAAACAAGTAGAAATAAGTAAACTGCCAGTGCGGTTAGAGGTTTTTGTGTGTGTGTGTGCGCCTGTGATTGTGTCTCCTCAGTGTGTTCTGAGATACACGGTGAATCCCTGACAGAGATTTAAAGAGGGTCCAGGACCAGGTGCAGATCATACCTTCTGTCTTTTAGCTGATCTTCACCATTTTAACCGGAAGCTTCACTATGCTTTGTGTCTGTCCTGCTTACCTATTCATTGAGGGATTCCATTGAATGGGGTTACATTTGCTATTGAATAGGTGTTGTAGACAGGGAGAGAAAGGACATTAACGGTGTGTGTGTGTGTGTGTGTGTGTGGGTGTGGGTGTGCACAGTATACACAGAGCGCTTTAGCCCTGTACACCATGCAATGAACAAACACATCTCTGCCCTGCTGGTGGCTGTCCCCTAGGTGTGTGTGTGTGTTTCTGTGTGCCTTGCATGTTAATCATGCGCTTTCAGTTCCAGCAGCGTAATACAAAGGTGTCCATGTTTTTCTTTTTGTTGTTGTTCAAATGCAACACCTGTTTTAGTCTCAGTAAATGGTTGAAATAAATCAATTAGTAAAAACATTTGTGTGTTCGTGGTTGGAAGGTTTTCCTGCTGCGGCAGAATGAAAGAAAGAAAGAGACATTTTGAGTTAAATGCCATTTTATAATAGGCAGGGAACTTGGCCTCACAACACACACACACATGCACGCACACATGCGCGCACACATGCGCGCACACACACACTTTGCGTCAATATTAAAAAATACCATTGAACTTCGGGGCTTATAACTCCTGTTTCCAGTATTTTGAAACGTGATTGATTATACATTTTCTGCTTGCTTGGATACTGCAGTATCCAAGTGTTTTCAAAATACTGCAAGAGAGGGTACTTGACAGATGTTTATTTATGTGTGTGTTAGTTTTCTTTCCCCGTTTTCTTGGAGTGTCCCGTGAAGAGCTGCAATTTACAAGCCTGGAGCTCAACTAGCGATACTGCTTCTCTCAAATGTTAAAGTCACATTTAAAAAACCTCTGTGGTCTGCTTGGACACACTTTAAAAAGGTCACTGGTGAACGGGGTCAAGGTTTGACGTGTGAACTGGGCAGCCACGCTGCTATGCTGGGGCGATTGCCGCTTTCGCCGCGCGGTGTCACCTTGAGAGCGAAGGTGACAATGCTGTAGTGTCACATCGATGTGACGGGAGGCCTCTTTGAGATGTCTGGATTCAGGTGGTCCCAGACGTGTGCATAACAGACGCAACGCAGCGCAACACGTTGAAACATAATATTTCTGCTATTTTGACTCTGTGACGAATACCAGCTTGGCCAATATACTCTAAAGGAGGCAGCCAGCCAGGCAGAAGGCAATATGGAGGAAAAGCTGTTAAGCTGAAAAGTCCTAGCTTGGAAACACGTTGTATTTGAGGGCATACCCACTGTATAATGGGTGACAATTCAGCTAGGCTATTGGATTTCTATCTAGAACTTTCATTAAGCACTAATAAAATATATATCTTGGAAGGAAGATGACTTTGCACGGTATTAAAGCAAGACAACACATCTTGCTGCTTCAGTGTTTATTTTTGTCACTTAGGAATCAACAGCGCCAATAAGTCAAGCTCTGAAAAGTCTGCGCTCAACCTAGCGGTTAGCATAGCGCATGCCACGTCCACACCCCCCATTCTTCTCCCTGTTCTATCTGCACCCCATGCCAGTCTGAGTGAGCAGGATCTATTATAATAGGCTTACTGTCTTGACAGCCTTATGAGGGACTGTTGGTTATTGTAATTGGATTAGGTTGGAGATAAGCTCAGTGCCACTAAGACTGCTGCAGTCCCAAGATGGTTGCTTGGTGCCACCTCTAGTAAGGTATATGGTAAAGGTGCTTTTATTGTCACATACATGTAGCGGAATTTGTTCTCTGCATTTAACCCATAATGAATTTTCTTTTTTTATGGATAGTAATATGTCCACATTTGCCATTTTAAATAAGTAGTATTACTACTAATTAATATTAGTAGTAATATTATTGTGAAGAAAGAAATACCAGAAACAATACCAGAAGCACTACAGTCCATGTATTTTGCGGCCAACCATTTTTCGTTTTGAAATAAATGAATAAAATATCTGAAAACAAACTGTTTCCCCGTTACATTTATAAATAGGAAAATAAAAAACTGGGAAACTACTTGTTTTCTGTTTTTTGTTTTAGAGTCTTAAATGTTCCCTGGGAAACGTCCCTTAAGCGGTGCTCTGCATTCATGCCTGCATGCTCTCCACCTGTGTCGTCTGACATGTTGCCGGGGGGGCCAACGATTCACATTTCTCCAGATGCGTTCTGGGAGGAGCCCTGTGTCATGGGAGCCATCATACCCACCCCCGATCCCTCCTACCACCCTCACTCTGGTGACACACCTGGGGCGTCCTGATAGCGATCTGAAATGAACCGTCTTAAAATCAATCTAGCGTCACTCTGAGGGGGTTGGATGGGCATACAGCTTAGTCGCCTTAGTTAGAAAGGGAGGGAGGCTCTTGTCATTAGAGCACGGGGTAAGGGGCGTAACAGAGGGCACTCGTAAAGGAGGTAGAGAAATTGATGACTCAACGACAGCCCCCCTCCTCTCTTAACACACACGCACACGCACACGCACCACACACTGCACAACTTTAATGGAAAGTCTCCATTGCAAGCCCTGATGAAAATGAGGCTGGTCCTGATGAAAATTAGGATCGCGTTCTCGCCCATCCTCGCTTCTCCATGCCACACGTTTATCTCACTCTCGGCCCTCTCTCTCTCGCTAGCGTGTTTCGTTTCTCCACCCCCTCTACTACCCACTGCTCAGCTCCTTCTCTAAATCCATTTATTTCTCTCTCTCACGGTTACTTTACCTTTCACACAGTTGAATGGTTTGTCTGTATGTTCTTCTGCCCACCCCGGTCATGCTCTCTTCCACGACCTCTCATTCCAGGAATATTCTTTTCCTGGAATGAGGAAAGAATATTAGGCCTATATTTCTTCTTCCGCTATACAGTGTACACTTATATTGTATCTTTTTGTAGATAATTTAACTTTTACTATGTTCTTGCAATCTTTAACCCCCCCCTCCCAGCATGTATTTCAGCAACATTTACGAGGCTGTTATTTTTCACCCTACTCTCTCATCCCATACACTTTCTTCATTTTACTCGGGCATTCTTCTTCAGAGGGTTTGAAGTTTAAGTGATATAGACCCCCCCCCCCCGCCCCACCTCCACTCCCACCCAAGCATTTGGCATTGACAGCTACGACAAGCCCACTGAGATATCACCCATAGATAACCACAGTGTGCTGAATGTAGGAATACTATTAAGAGGAGAGTCTTATCATGTAATGTGGCACAAGTAAGACAGTTGTACATGTACGTTTGGTCTTGGTGTTCATCTTACAACTAATCAAAGAATCTTCAAATCTGCATGTAGGGCCCATGCCCAATTTAATAAAATCACACTGTTTATGCTACAGCCATTAGCATGTGTATTGTGAATGTAAGCCAATATTGGTATTTTCTCGGTCTTGGATTGACTTGGGCTTTGAAGACTACACATAATAGACAAAATAAAAATATGTTTGAGTATCTTATTTGATACATTATATACATATTTGATATATACATACATATTTGTCTGTTTTGGTTTATTTCTACTGTTAGATAAATGTGTGTCTGTAAGTCATTTACAGAGACACATTCATACTAAATAAAAAATGCATAACTCATATAACCACACTGTCAGCAGGAATTCAGTAGAGCCACCTGTTGGAACAAAGGTCATTTAGATTAGCCTTCCTGGAAAGACTCGTTTCAACAAAAGCCAATTAAAATGTTAAATTGGAACACTTTGAATAATTCATTGTTTTGCACAATTGTTCCCGAGAGTGAGACCTGACACTTGTTATGACATTTGTAATGTTCAAGTTGTTGGTCTTTTCAGTGCTACATGGTATAAAAGAGGACTGTTTATACACAACTCATCAGTCTTAAGGAACCTTGACTGAGGTTCTAATTGTTCCACTGGAAAGGTACTGACTGAGGTCTAAAGAGGAGTGTTATTTCCTAACAACATTTAACATTGTTGAGTGTAAAGTGATGGCACCATTTCTTATGTAAATACCATACATCTGTTTATATTTCAAGCTTTTGTTGTGATCACTAGGGTTTCTTAATGGCTTTTATTGGTGTATGTGTGGGAAGATTATGTAAGAAATAAACATTTATTGGCCTAACATTTGTACACAGTATGCTGTGGTATTCACATCATGTTTTGTATTTGACGTTGCCATTATATTTTACCACAATGTACATTATGACAACACTAAATGATTGGAACAATGTGTTCCACCTGTACGCTTGCTAACACTGGTTTATACAACAGTGTCATGTACCCAATTAGTACACAAACATTAAGCAGTGCCTTGTGTTGACCTATGGTTTACAAGCAAGTTTCAGCTGATATACAGTAACAGACAGCACTTGAAGTTCGGTGTATACATATTTGTCATATTAGCCCAATATTTATCATAGCATTAGTTCTAGCAAGCCACAAAGTTTTAACCTGACATGCCTGAGGAATTGTTGTCACAAGTCCATCTGGGAAGCCATACATTAAAACAGTTGGTGAATGGCAGGTACTTTCAAAAAAATATTTGGTTAATTGGTGGAACCATCAGGTAGTTTTTGCTGTCGGCAAACCTAAAGCACGCCCATATATAAAAACTTAAACTTTCCAGACTTATTCTCACGGCGAAATTAAACTGAAGCTTTTGAGATCAGGATGGTCTCGCGAGGCTAACAAAGTTAAGCCCGGCCATAATCAATTGCCTAAGCCTTAATTAAACAGCCTTAGCTTATACCCGTTCTTGCCGCTTCTTCTGTGAGCTTTTTTGCAATCCACTATACCTCCACGCTAACTACTTCCTGGAATGTGAAGTGGTCCTTCAGGTCTTTTCTTGCTTGACACACACAGTGTAGAGGTACATGGAACCTTCATGACCTAGATGAACTCCTCTGCTCTGGTGAAGTCCTCATCTGTGATCCTATCCTATCCAGTTTGTCCTTCTCCTTCGGTCTTCTCAGCCGTGGATCCAGAACTGCAGCTTGGAGAGCAGGATACTTTTCGAGGCATCTCTCAACCATCAGAAACAGAGAGTTTCACCTGGTTTAGACGTCCAGTAGCATAGTGTTATGAGGAAGCTTGAGGAGCAGATGCTTCTCTTTTAGCACAGTTTTGGCAATTGTAGATCGCTTCATCCACACAATAACCTTGTTTTGTTGTCCTCAGGTTCACTGTTGCAATGCTGTAGACTTTTTGCGCTGACAAGTTTAGGGTTTACATTTACATTTAAATTCACGACATTTGGCAGATGCTTTTTTCCAAAGCGACTTACATGTAGTACAATTGTCAATAGTTGGACAGGTCATACACCAGCAATTGTAAGAAACCAATATTTTTATTATATCATACTAGTTACAGCATCTTGTCTTGTGTCTACTACCATATCACTATATCATTCAATCAAATATAGTGCCTAATGGCCTGAATACTAAAGTTCTAAATACATGAGGGCATTTCTTTTTTTATGGACAAAAGCATTCAAATCTGAGGATGTCCAGCCTCTTCACAGCAACATCCATGTTGGACGAATTCTCCACAGTCATCACAACCACCTTGTGCACATTTCCAAACTATCACCTCCTTAATCTCCACTGCCACCTGTTTTTCCCATCAAATCCTGCTAGATGGCTTTAGGCCGTATGCTTTGGCTGCTGTAATTTAATTTTGTTATTTTTTGACATTACTTGTGAAGGCTACCTTGCCCATATTTGCCATTTCTACTATAACCTCAACCCTTTACATTGCAAGGATGAGGTTGTTGGACTGAACGGTCCTGTAGGGAGGAGTGTAAAATGGACAGAGGGCCTTGGTCATCTCCCTAAACTATTTCCAGCAATGGATGGCAGTCAAATACATTAAATTCAATGACTTTATTAGACAGTCGATGTATGTGTGTGCACCAATGATTTGATTTCATTGATACACATGACTCTTGTCTCTCAAGACATAACATTAAAATTGTAAAACCCACTACCCTTTATAGCAGTATAGCTAAGATCAGGCCTTATTGATTTTCGAGTTTTGGTATGTGGAACTTGGTCCGTATAGACACAGGTCTCGATCCCCACCCCTACTGTCTGTCTTAATCGGTGTCCTGCTGTTGTCAATGATACTTGCTCTGTTCTGTACCCTATGGGGGTATGTTGCTGCTCTTCCTGCTTTCTATGTATGATTGTGGAAAGGCAGGGATCTTCCAGAACAAAGCCATACTGTCAAATATAGCTAACTGCAAATGTAAATGAATATTCTCTTTGACTTAAGTGGTCCTCCTGACTGCTGTTCTCCTTCTACAGTATTGTAAACACTCTAAAGGTCCTTAATTGACATATCCTGTCTTGGATGTAGTGTCATTGATGTGCTTAAGGTTTTTAGTGATGTCTAAGTGCACTGAGATTTTGAAGGATGGTAGAATCATCTTGCGACCAGTAACTTGGTCATATTTTGCGTTAGAAGTCCCATTGCTGTATAATTCCCTAACTGGGATGTACTGTAATCCTTTTGTTCAGAAATGTTTATGCAAACAGGGTTCAGAGGGAGGGGTGTTGGATGGGAGCCCAGCTGCATTTAACTTTTAAATAAGGTTCTCATTTGGCTGCGATTGAGAGAGGTAGCTATCGAATTGTATGGGCAATGGAGTAGAGACTGAATCCAGAGCTGCGTGGTTAGAAAGAAAGAGCTGATTGTTGACAGAAACAGAATTGTGTTGTAATTAGTGATGCTGGGTAGTGTTTTTTTTTTTTTTTTACAACCAGCACTCACCCGACCCTCTATGAGAGACACTCCGCACCGCTCCACCTGCAAAAATATGTGTTCATCAACCGCCCCAACCCGACTGACTCCCAAACCGGCAATTTGAGTCTGTAGCAATGGGCTATGCCGTAGCCTACCGTGGCTCAAATATAGAATGGGGTGCGTGGCCTAAAATGTTTGGGTACCGCTGGGCTACGGCAAAGTGAGTGAGCAGTAGGCTACATTAGCATAATTAGTCCTACATTGATTGAATAGCCTGTAGACTATCTTGGCGCGTCTGAGTCTAAGCTGCAAATAAACAGAGACATTGTTCTATCTAACATTGTTCTATCAGAGTGATACATGCTAACATACTTTATAGTTTTGTAGACTAATGCTAATTATTGACAGCCAGGGCATGTGTGGATCTGCACAGCCAGTGCATCTGTGCATGTGTGTTTGAGAGTGCGGGGAATAAAAGGGAGTTCAATAACAACAATTCGGAGATCCTGAGCAAAGCGCAGTGCACGCAAAGTGCCACTTGACACTTGACCCGACCCACATACACCTGTAATATTTTCTGTACCTGCTCACTAGCAATATACATTAACTATGAGAAGGAGAACCAGAGTTGGGTCTTTAAGAGCATTCATGGCATTGGTATCAGCTTTAGGTCCTAATGTTAATTATAATTGGTCAGCTGTTAAGTTGTTCTTTGCCAGAACCAAGAAGCAAGGAAGAAAAAGCAAACTCAGTTCACAAAATTGCTTTTGTCTGTTTATACGCGTGTTCACCCTGTATTTACGCGTTAGCGCTGATTTCCAAAGACCTTAATACTATTATGTCGCAATTAGCCTTGGAGACTAAATTGTCTTTATATGTGAATGGTGTCTGTGGAGTGCACTGTGACTGGTTTTACTTCCAGTGTCATGACCCCCCCCCCCCCACCACCACACACACCCGAACACACACACCACTAATGCTCAGCACACACACCGCTATTGCTCACCCTTGACCTCACTGTTTTTCGCACAATACGACAGCGTCAGAAATGGCCAGCGAGGGGACATTAAGGATTACTTAAAGGCTGTTCCTCTCCGCCCATCGCCGCTACATTAGCAACACGTTGCTTCCTCTGTGCCAGCATGTCACAGGCTCTCTTAAACCATGAGCAGCATTATTTTACTATGCAATTAAAACCACAGGGCTCCCGATCCTTCACCCTCACCCTCGTGTCCTATACAGACTCCTGCCATAGGCCAGCTGTAATTGGTCTGGCAGCGGCTCAGGAAGAGCACCGCTGGCTCTTTAGTAGACCTAAGTGAAGTCTGTATGGTCAATTGAACTTCTAATTATGATCCTGATTGACCAACAATGACATTGTCCAGGCAGTTATAGCGAGCAAGGACATAGATAGTGGGGGAAGCTGATTTTATTTTCACGTTTGATGCAGACACTGTGGACCACTAATGGTGACAGCAAGCATGGAGTGCAAAGCAATTGCAAACGGTAACAGCTTTTTTTACACATCTCTTATATAAAGGAACAGGACAATGGGTACTTCCTCCTCTGCTTCAGGAGGGCGTTGAATGTCAGCAGCAGCTACATGCTAGCAGTTCTGCCTCCTACCGACTCCTGTGCCTGGTAACTAAGCAAGATGACTTCCCATTCCTTTGTCGTGATTTGTCACGGTGGCATGCTGACAGTTTTTTGAGGTATCATATCAAGAAAGTTGTAATTTTATGTCCTACTGTTCCAATTTTAGCAGTTCACGGCGTTATTTCCTGGCAGCAGCAGAGTACAGTAACACCATCACAAATCTAATGAACCTGCTGGCCCCAGGACAGCCAATTTAACTGCGGTTGCACTGTTTTAATCCCCATTGACTTCAATGCTTCTATCACTATGTCTAATATGGAAAAAGTGGTGAAATGATGGATTGAGCAGAAAAAGCATTAAAAAAAGGAGGTGGGGGACTTCTATCAATGTGTGCCTCCCTGTTCATTTTATGTATAATGTTGTAGGTAGCTGGAGTCTAACAGGTGACAAACACAGAAACAGATGGACGGATGCTTTTATATTTTGTTGTCCATGTTTGTCTATTAGTTGTCCTCCTTTCTAGGACTTATTTGGGACTAGCTCATTAATTTCCATTTGGGGGAGGGTAAGCTGTAGGGCTACTCAGAAGAGCAAGGTTTCCTAGTGAGCTCGAGTGGCATTTAATTTAAAATCCTTCAACACAAATCAATAGGAGACAGTCCGAGCTAAGTGCGTGGCAGGTTTTATTGCAACGGGAACACCATTAATGGTCAGTCAGGTAGACATCTTCATGCTTGGCCGCTGCACAATGGTCGCTTAGCTTAGGCCAGGACAGGAAACGAATGTTACCTTTTGCCAGCCCATAATTCTACTGTTCTGCACAGAGAGAGTAGTGCCACACAGACACTCGGATAGAACCATGGATTGCAACACCTATTTCCAGTGCAGCAAAACGGCCAGACGACTGCTCAGAAGGATCCATGACATCTCATTACATCAGCGTAACAAAATAAAGGGGATGTGACAACCCTTTGTTAAGGTTGCCTCAACTTGCCTGTGATGCATTGTGTTTGCGCGACTTCAAACAGTACTTGAGCAGCTGGTATCCATCTTGCCTCCAGCGCAAGCAATTTAATCTATTCTGCATGGAAATGGCACTAGCGCAAGGTGTAAAATTGCTCTGTTTAAATGTCTGCTCACGTCCGTTCTCCTTTCCTTCACTCGTCTAAAGGCAGCAGCACCTGACAAAGAACAGCACCTCGGCTCCCTGACATTAAGTTGAATCTACATAGGGGGTCTACCATCGTGTCTCTGACTCTGGGTGCATATATTTACGCCGTGCCTCTAAACACATTGTGACAGTGGTCGTTGTTTCAGATGTGGAGTTGCGTCGTAAAGGCAGGGTTGGGCATTCTCGAGAGCAACACCCCTCTGCACTGCCTCACACATTGAAACACATTGTGAAGCAAAGCGTAGTGCTTACGGCTTTGTTGTTGTGAGCGGTGTTCGCCACTTTGTTTATCTTCCTATTTAGGGAGCCAGGGCTGTGTTGAAGTCATTTAATTAACCGGATCATTTTTTCAGCACACAGAGAGAATAGTGTACAAGTGTTTAGCTTGCAATTAGCTTGTAATAGCTCACTATACCTTTAATGTTAGACCTTGACAGTGAGCAGGTCCTGAATGAAATATCCGAATGATTTAAATAAATCGTCTCACCTTGGATGAATTGGTCCGCGTCATCCTTTGTAGACATTATTAATTGTACTTCTGAATGACATGGGAAAGCACTCAGCAGTACAGTGTGAACCAGTCATGGACGGCAGCATGGATGCTTATGACAACAACCCCTCCAGCCTGTGTCTTCCCGGGCCGCGCGTTGTGATGAATGCCGACACATCGAGGCCTTCCCGCGGAGCCTTTCCGGGGCCTAATCGTCCCCGACATCCCTGCCAAACAACGCATTTCTCATCCTCAAATATGTATGCCCTCCATCCTACCTCCTCCTTCTCCTCTTCTAATTCCTATCTCTCCTCTTCCAGATTTCACAGCTCACAGGCGTGCAGGGAGCTCTGTAATGGGCTCCTTATCGTTGCTTGTTCTCTGAGAATACGGCAACAGAAAATAGAAGGGGAAACAAATAAACGGCCCCTGCTCACGGCCAACCCTCGTCGCCGTCATATTTCTTGCCTTCTCTCTACCTCCCAACATCTCATTGTCTCTCTATTTGTCCTGCCCTCCCTCTCTGATGTTTTCCTTTTCATTCTTGTTATTTCCCCATCCGCCCTTCACTTCCTCAGCCCTTTGTTTGATGTGTGCTGCGCTAATCAAACGCTAGCTTAGCTGGGTAAATTAAATGAGGCACTTGCCATAGCCGAGCATTAGATTAGACTGGTGGGGATGTTGTTTCGCTGATGCATGTGAGCCCGTCGCATTGTCACCCGGGCGCAGCGCGCCGCACACTCACATTGCCTGTTGAGACCCAAGCAGGCGATGCCGGGGAGCGGAGACGACGGGTGGCAAACGATATTTAAACATTACCCAGCGAATTCTGTTTGAAGTGCATTTCACTGGAGAGCTGTTTGTGGATTATGGTGGAAACAGTCTTGAGTAGATGCTACAGTTTATGTGCATATAAACAGAGTGTGTGTGTGTGCGCACACACACACACACTCACTCGCACACATTTTACCACCTCTCACTGGAATGTGTTTAAGGGGGAAAGGTTGACTGCTTTTTTTCTACGCAGAAAACATTACATTTATTTTAGATTTTTATGTAATTACTTGCATGGTTCAAAAGGGTTGAACTTACTCTCTTCGTTATTCATGGGTGCGTTTTTGGTGCAAGATACGATAAACCAATCAGTGTCATTTCCCATTCTCTTTCAAATCCAGGTGCACTTGCATCATGGGCGGATTGCTATTATACCAGCGGGTTTGTAGAAGTGCTGGGGAACACCATCTAGGCAATAGCGACATCCCTAAATGATGTAGGTTCCACACTAATATTTAAAAATTTTTGTTCACTCCTGTATGTCCCTGTATGTGTAACAATAGAGGGTACACGCATTGTGCACCCACCATAGGCGATGCCATATTGATAATGTGCCACGTGTTGACTTTTAGTCCGTGTTTTCGCTGGTCAACAATCACTTTCCGCTGCCTCAAGATAGCAATGTGCCAGCAATGCGCTGGACCACACCTCATGTTTAGACCAACACACCCACGGGCATTCAAATGGGTGCAAGTGCCTTTGCTGTTCAGACAACCTGGGTGCTGGGCAGGAAAACGTCGGTCTGAAACTAGCAAAGACACTATGTGTCGCTTTGCGCCGGTTCTACAGTATGTTTACGGTGGTCATAGTTCCATTATTAGTTTTTGTTATTATTTTTGTTTTCTTTTAATAAACATAATTTGCCAATCCACTGGGGGCAAAAGAAACATACAACAATGTAGCTTCTTCTTACAAACATACTCAAGTCCATTCTGTGTGACGTGAGAGATATGGTTCATAGCCAAGAAGCGGTGCAGTAAATGCATTTCTTCTTCTTTAGTTAAGTGCCTTTCCCCCAGCACTGTGGTAGAGATTGCTCTTTTTTTTCTCTCTCTTTCTCACACACACACACACACACACACACACACACACACACACACGCACACACACACACACACACACATATGAGCATGCACACACGCATGCAGACACACATTACCAAATATGGGAACTGGTGCCACCAGTGACACGTTCTCTTTGATGTGCATCAACACACACAGTCCTCGTGAGGTTTACGGACACTTTAGCTGTAGTGTGTGTGTGTCTGTCTCTGTGTCTGTCTGTCTGTCTGTGTCTACTGATCGAATGGTCATCCGTCAACTGCTATGAACCCACGCTGTAACCTGAACAGCGCTACATTACCAACACGTGCACACAAACAGAGGATAATGTGTTCCATTTGTGTGAGAGTGTGCTGTATACAGTATATTCTACATGCAGTTCACTCTTGACAGGCAAAGCCAAGACAGGGGAGGACTGGGTTAAATGAAGGGGAACAGTGATTTACATCAGCATTTAGTACGTCATCTGAGGATGGGGGGGGGGGGGGGGGGGCGCATAGATGAAAAGATGAGAAGTGTTGGTGACAGAAAAATGCAGTGCGGGGGATAAAGGGAGATAGATGGCAGAGAGATGTGTTTGATGCCAGTTTATCAACTGGACTGTATCCCTGACTTTCTTTTGGTTTATCTTTTTCATCATTCACAGCTCCCTTGCTCTTATTCTCTACCTCTCGTTGTCTCTCTCTTGTGTTATGTCCCTTCCTGTACCCCTGGCTCTGTGTCTCACCCTCCCTCCCATCTTTCTCTCCCCTCTAAACAATATTGTCCATCTGGACAGATGTGCGGCTCATCATTCTAATATTAAATTAATAAAATGGAAACATCGTTTTGCTTTGCTGGTTACAGTGGGTAACCCAACACGGGAACATGTTGCTCAAAAGAGTGTAATTTACATGCGACGGCAGTCCATTTATCGTCTTCATTTCCATCCAATTTATTGGTGACATGGCCTATTTAGTCTCAAACCTGAATAATAAGCCTATTATAAGTCTTTGTATTTGAGTGGGTCTCACCATAATCAACTGGTTTCAGCAATGGAGCGATGCTTGGACCAAGGTCTGAAATGCTGGTCAAAAGTGCTGCCCAAAAGTTATCAGCCATAGTTGCGTTTACCGTAATTTCCTGACTAGTAACCGTACCGTATATTAACCGCAGGTCAGTATTTTATGTAATAACACAGTAGCAAACAATAGTAGCTAGGCTACTATTGTTTGCTACTGTGTTATTAACAAGCCAAGTCACCAACAAACAGCATGGTTTAAAGAAATGCATTATTAATATATATCTGTGCTTGCAGGAGATACGTGAACATACTCAGGTTACTGTATGCATATTGTGTGCAGCTTCCTACTCAAAGGCTATACTGCTGCCTACTGCTACTAGGGATTTACCTGGATTTCACTCAAAAAAGGACAAATGATGTTCCTTTTCTGTTCATAATTTATTATTATTATTATTATTATTTATAAGTTCAGTTCAGTTTGTGACCGCCGCATTAGCGAATAAACCACCGGCAGGTAAAAAAGTAACAGCGTGGTGTTTAGAGAAGTAGGCTGCATAATCTCACCAGATCACCATTAAGATTAAAGTGAATTGTGTGTTTGGCATGTAGAGTCCATTCAAATATATTATATTCTCTCTGATGAGTTTCTCCGTGGTCTCTCAAATTGACTGGGCTGCTTCCTTCCAGGTGCCACTTTCTATCCGGCAATCACTTATTGTCATGACGCCGGCAATATGGAATATTGCATGCATTATCAGATCACAAGCATATTCCAGAACCAGTGACACAAAACCTTATTCCTGCACAAGTTTTGTACAGAATTTTGAAACGCGGCTCCAGAATCTATGTGGATCCGAGACGTGTTGTGGACTAATCGTCGACCACGCGAGGGCCTGGAGAAACCTATGGATTCAACACGCTAGTGGGCTTCAGGCCAGCGCTCAACGTGCACCATGCGTTTACTACTCAGCATCATGCTAAAGAAAATGAAATATAACCGCGTGGACAGCTTTCATTGGATTTTATTTAATGTTGTAGCCTACATGTTACCGCACAGACTGTAGCCTATAAGCTGGCAAGACTGTACATCAGGGGTGCCAAATCATGGTCCTGGAGAGCTACCGCCCTGCATGTTTTAGATGTCTCCCTGCTCCAACACACCTGACTCAAATGAATAGGTCGTTATCAGGCTTTTACAGAGACTAATAATTAATTCATTCATTCAAGTGCAACGTAAGAGGACGCGTGTTTTACAGATAAGCCTATTTGTCGGGACCTGGACACCCAGGCACATAAATTAATGAGCAGCATCTACTGAGAAAAGCTGCTGATATTACCATAGAACTATTGTTATTACTGTAACCACCGTTAGTATCAACCGCAACGTAAATCAAAACTACACTTCACGTCAATTGCTCTTAACACGGCAGCTCAGGTGGTGTATCAGAGCAGAACAGACCACTTAATTAACTTATTATATAGCAATGTGGGCTTTCTAACACCTAATGTTAATGTCTGCCCATCGTAGGTCTTCACACAGTTTTCCAGATAACTCCTGAATTCCTTCCAAGTTCGAAGCAAATAGATAACTTCAGCAGCGCTACCTAAGCTAGCAGCGATGTCAAGTAAACTCTTTCAATGAGACATTCCTATGGAAATTCAATTTCTGTAATAATGGTTAATATCACAGTAGACAAAAATGTCAACAATTAGTAGGTGGAGTAGATAAAAGGGAATTCCAAATGCATATGTTAATGATAAACATAGCTGCCTAATACTACACGATAAAACAATCATATTTTTCTTAAAGCTAATAATTATGACTCTGTGTATCTTTAATAATTTTATGTTTTAGCCCATTGCTAGCAGCACTTAAGTATCATGCTTTTTCAAATAGTAAAGTTTTACAAAAGCTGCTGAATACTACCCATAGAACTATATAATAACTACTACAACATGTGTATTCCTTATTTCTATGGTGTATTCACGTAACTCCGCTCGTCAAAGTCTAGTCAAAAGCAAAACAAAGGCAAAAAATGTTTGTTAATTAATCATAATCATAATGTTCAATTAAACGTGATTTAGATTTTAGGTAAAATCGTGCAGCCCTAAGCCATAGGGTAAATCTCTCAACCCAAATAGCCTCACTCTCCCGACGTGCCTACAATTAGATGCTAGACAGTTTTAGCCTTTTTGCTAGCGGGACATGTTACATTACCGAGCCATAATGTGTGCATGTTTAACATCAACAATTAACAACAATTGTGACCCGATTAGATGACATACCATGTAAACAGGTAACCAGAAATCTCCAATCGGAAATAAAAGAAAAGTGCCCATGTAAACTTATACTGCCTTTTCATTTTCATTAAGATATGTTCTATTCAAAACAAGCAAACTACAGCTAGCTGTAGTTCACTGCTGTTTGGGTTGTTACTTTTTTTAGAATGAAGAGGATTAGCGACAGGATTACATGTCAAGTGACTCAGTGTGTTCCAATTTAGTCTGGCCATTTCTTTAATTGCTACAATTAGGTGCAAGATAAGACATTGTGAACCACGTGAACCTATGGTGACATTATGATGTGAATGTCACATCTGGGTTTAGGTGTTATCTTAACTGATACCTATCAGTAAACCTAATGGCTTGCTATCGTGCTGGTGGCCACTCGGTGTTCCCTACAATACGTGTCGTGACAGAATGCTTTGACAGTGGGAGAGATAGACGATAGAGCTGCTGCTGAGCAAGAATGAACTCATTTCAGTTTTACTTGCTAACAGGTGCTTCACAATTTGGCATATTTCATGTCACGACTTCCCTTTTCCAGTTCGTGTCAGATCTCATTATGGCACCCTGGAACTTTGATTCACTTTAATTCTCCAATCGCTTAAAACACGACCCCACGATTTAAACTGATCAAGAATAACAGTGGAAAGACTTCATGTAATTGTAGCTAGATAAAGCAGGCTGCCGTTGCATTGGTTATGGCCTGTATCTCTATACCCAGAATCCCCTGCAGCTTGCTGTATAAATAGTAACGTTCGAGGCATACTGAAATGAGTCCAGCATTGCCTGTTCTTCTGCCTGGAAAGCTTCATCCATTATGTAGACCACAGGATGTATGATGGGTCTCATCAGCTCACACACGCACGCACGCGCACGCACGTACACACACACACACACAGTAAATCTTTATTCACATACAGTCCTACACGAACAGTCAACACGAGAACAAGAGAAACGCCTGCACAGCAAACACACACACGCCTATGCATGTGTATTGGCCACATGTCAGCTACTGTATATTGTAAGCTGGGACAGGTTTAGCTGTCTGTCAGAAACTTGCAGTAGAGTATGATGACTACCTGTATGAAGATTCAGCACATCACAGCGATATAGCAGCACTGTCTACTTGAGTCTTCTCTCTTGAAATACCACTTTGACAGATGCACTGTTCTATAGTTATTCTAGAGAGTGCAGGCAGAATTTATTTGCGCACATAAAATGCTACTAGAGAATGTCAAATGTTCTTTAATTATGCCATTGGTATACTGGAGTAATGGTTTACAATATACTCATTTGGCTAGAGCATTACAGACATACAGTCCTATGTACTGTATAATGCAAGCTTTCGGCTTTCTTCTCCAATAATTAACATATCAGCATAATGTGTTTTTAATTAACTTACAACGTGACAACCTTAAGTACCGTAATGTATAAATAAATCAGTGTTCTGTAACGATAGCCTTCTTACCATGTTTCCTGCCAGCCAAACATTCATGTAGTGAAGTCCATCGAGAACAGAACAGTCAGATGTGAAACACAATGTACATGGTCATTTATGGTCAATGGTGTTTGTCATGGGGTTAGCCCGTGCCCTGTATATTAATATGCACACTTAGTAGGGTATATTTTATTGTAAGTATTTTATATATGTTTGGATATTTTGTGGACCAGGTGTTTTCTAGGGGTTACTTGATAAGTGGCAATTATGGCCTTAACAAGGACCAGCTGATTAAAAAGGGTGCTGCTGATGCTGAGAGGAGATCAGACCTTGAAACAGAGGGAAGCTAATGGTGCCATTATTGGAATGGGGCATAGCCTAAATTAGTTTATTTTCTTAGTTTTTCTGTTTTTTCTGTTTTTGGTAAACATTGTTTCTTTTTAGTTCTTGTTTTTTGTAAATGCTGATCTTCTCTGTAGTTATGTTTGTAGGCTATATGGTAAGGCCTGCACTCTGCTTAGTGCCATTGGATTTAACTTGTCAATCTGCTGCTGAATAAACATTCCTGGACTGCATTCATCAATAGTGCCTTAGTTTTTGGACACAACAGCTCGACCAACCTCAGTGTTAATTATTATAGGGCTGGTGGCTATGAGGTGTCTACATAGTGCCTGATAAAAATGGAATTTCAATTCAGATCAGAGGTGCTTCTCCTGCTTTGGAACTATATCCCAGAGGCTCTCTGTTATCAGTTATTCCATTAATGAGTGTTGTGATAATATTATGTATCTTTAATGCTGACCCTGTATCGTTTTCATTCGGGCTGAAGTCCACACACATTCCCGGCCTGCATTACTTAGAGCCGCCAGTCTAAACACAGTGTGTTGTTGTCCACTTAGCCGCTCCACCGGAGCAGTGTGGCCAGGGATGAGAGACCCTCAGCGTCCCTTGACACCGCTGGTCTACATCAAAGTCACGGCATTTGATAGGCAGCCCGGGGAAGAGCAGGTTCAGAGCAGCGCAGGTGCTCAAGAGAAGCTCTGTCGCCTTGTCTGTGTAAGCCATTAAGGAACGTGTGTTCTAAATCCTGCTCTGAAACGCAGGGACTCATGTAATTCCCCGAAGCATTATGGGCCCTGTGATGGTATAGTACTACACACGGTTTAAGTGCTTGTTGACAGCTATTATCTCAGACAGGGCAAGGATAATTGGGTTCTGTTAAAGTGCTCTATTTTAGTGTATAGGACTGCGAGCACAAGGACCCGTTCTCCAGTAATAAGCTGCCTATCTCTTTCTGCTAACCCTGCCTTGCCAGGGGCTAATATGAGCCACCCCTATATAGACTACAATGCTAAACAAGGTTTTAGCACTGCAGAAAGGTATTATTACGATATTTTTCTTCTTTAATGCTGAATTTGCATTTACTACGTCAAAGAAACAAGAAGATAATTCTTATTTTATTTTCCCCCTATGTCGTTATACATTATGCAGTTATCTCTCTCACTCAATGTATCTGTTATTGGCTCTTTATACTAAACTATTGTCTTTGTCACTTTCTCACTTTGCCAGCCAGGGTTGATATCAGGCTGTCTCTGTCTCTCTTGCATCTCAGTTTTGGTCTCCTCTCTTTCAATAACCCCCTGTTGGAAGCAGGAACATATTACCATTCATGAGCAGAACACATTTTGATCCCAGTTGTCTGCTTTTGCGATTTGCAAGCGCTCGAAATGAGGTTATATTTCACCAGTTATTGTTATTACACAGAATAAATACTCAAGGCTGCAATAGCTTCACATTTGTTCAGAAGTAGCAAACATCCATTTTACAAATGCCAATTTACAAAAAAATAAATCAATCCAATCCACACACCTGGAGCAGTATTAGTCTTTTAGTGCTATGGCTGCAAGTTGAATATTAAGCACTATAAGTTTGCATCTTCTTATGACGATTATCTGAAAATTCAACCAAAGCATATACTGTACAAAGTGCAGTTTAAGCTGTTCAGAAAATGCAATTTTAAGTAGTCTGCAAGTACTGTCAATACTGTAGCCCTAATATTTCAAAAATAATATAACATTAATATACAGATACATTTGTATATTTTACATTAGTGTAGGATCATATTGTAATGTAACTGATAGCTTTTGTTAACATAAATTCAAAATTGGATGTGAGAGAATACAAACAATTCTAGCATATACATGTACACTCTACTTAGTTTATCATGTATTATAACTTAATTACATACGTCATAAGATACTTAGTTGAATTTGGCAATGTTAGCAACACTACTGTATGTGGAATAAAGCTTATTACATTAGATTGGAGCTATTTTCAAGCGAAATATGACCCTGCTGACTGTAGATATTTTTCTTTTCTTTTTTTTATCCTCTGAGCTACAGTATAACTCAACCATTTTACTGTTAGGCGTGAAATATGTATTTGGGTGGTGGCCATGATAGATGTGACCTGGCTGACTGCTAGCTCAGCTCAAACATACTGCGTTTTGCTGTCACACTTGGCAAGGGCTGCGTTTGACCCCACAAATAACTTTTTGTTGATTTCTTTAGGAGTTTAGGAGCAAAAGTATTATGGTTTTAAAATGAGTTGCCTCTTTGGAACAGTATTGTTACTTTCACAGTATGTGTACATTAACGCCTTTATGGATGACTAAGATAAATGTACAGAAATATCATGACAATGTCTTAAAAAAAAAAAAAAAACACCCATTTGAATTTTCAAATTGTATATACAGTATATACGGTACAAAAAAGAAAATAAGAATAATATGATACTGGAGATATTCCTCAACCAGCATTTGTCAATACATTACCCATTTCTATAGGTGTCAGTTGAGTGTTGGTGGATTTCACGACTTGCGTTGTCAGAACTACTCTGCCCAGACTTTTCTTCCAGTCACATTAACACATGCTGGAGATCTCTCTCTCTCTCTCTCTCTCTCTCTCTCTCTCTCTCTCTCTCTCTCTCTCTCTCTCTCTCTCTCTCTCTCT
>JAODUE010021215.1:0-23866 GCA_027564755.1 Amblyopsis hoosieri | reverse complement strand
TTAAAGGCTCCGTGTGAAACTCTCGCGGCTGAATTTTGGTTCCGCATTATGCTCAACTTCGCACCATATCGTTCAAATGTATATGTATATATGTATGTGTGTGTATATATATATATAAACTTGTACTTCAGAAAAAATACTCCAGAGAGGTAGAAAGTGTATTTTCTTATAGTTTTTTTGCTTTAATTTAGTTTTTTAGTGAGAGGAACTTGTTGCTTTTTAGGACAGAATTTACCTAGATTTGTGTTCCATAGCCTACCATATCCTGCAGGGGGCAGCGTTGCTGCATAAACCAAGCAGCTAGTCATGATACTTGTCCTATGCTGCATGGGAACAGCCTTGGCATACAAATTAGCGTTTTTTTTTCTCTCTCTCTCTAACTCTCTACCATCCTCTTACACACACACTCTCTCTCTCTCTCTCAACCTCACTTCTTTTTAAATGTTTTCCTTTCTTTGCCTCTCCATCCATTTGTATCCTTAGTTTATTGCTTTCTCACGGCTTTTGGTGCCTCCTTGTCCCTTCCTATGGTTTTCTTTGAGCAGGCCTGCCAACAGCTGCAGCTCTGAGCTGAGCAACCATTTATCACACCAGTGAGGCGAGATCTTTTATTGATGCTCTCTCTCTCTCTCTCTCTCTCTCTCTCTCTCTCTCTCTCTCTCTCTCTCTCTCCACCTACCTCGTTTGACTTGCTCTTCAGTGGCTGCACCTCTATTGTTTTTTCCTCTACCTAGCTCATCTTTTATGTTTTATATTATCAGCCAAATAGTACGCTACTTACTTAAAAAAACACTTGAATAGGTTATTGATATCAACAGCGAAAAGCAAACAGTACACAAGTAAGTGCGTGTAAGTGTGTCTGCGTGTATTTTCGTTATTGTGTGTGTCCGTACATCGAGGCCAACAGAGTAGAAACAAAGTTCTTGTTGCCAGCCTCGACCTTCCACCCATAAGTAATGGTGATGTTCATTGTTAGTGTTTCCATCTGCAAATTCAGCCTGTGAATGATTTGTGAGCCTGTCTGGTGTGCCCCCACATGACAGAAATGCAAGGCTGATGGTTAATGAGCCTTGCTTAGCTTTCTTGGTCATAAATCGTGTAAATCGCTCATACCAAGGCCTTACGTGAAATGTTTTAAGTTAAACTTTACATGAAGTTGACCCTTACTCTACAGCAGGCCTATTCAATTGGCGGCCCGGGGCAAAATGCGGCCCGCCAACTCCCCCCATGTGGCCCACGAGGGGATTGCACCCTTGACCACTATACATGAAAAAGACATCTATAGTGTATATAGAAAAATGACAAAGGCAAAAAAAAATCGTTCATTAATTGTAATCGAGGTACAATGTTCAATGAATCTATGATGATTTCTATTAGGTAAAATCGTGCACGTGCTTATACATATGCTCTCACATATACTCAACAGTGTGCAGCACATGCATATACCTAAACACGCACTTCAAAGGACCAAAATGGAAATGGTGCTCATGGGATTATGCCTGACAGTTTATGTAATGGACAGTTGTGTGTATTGCATATTGCAAGATGTTACCTGCTTGCAATGGGGCATGTTGAATGAACTCAATCAATAATTGTTTCTGACCATTAGATAATACCACTGGGAGCACCTACATTATGATGGAGGCCAGGATAGGAGCTCTCTTTAAGTCCGAGGGCGAGTACACGCTCCTGGACAAGTGAGTACTAAGGAACCTAGTGTCCTCTCATGATTCCACCTAAACCAACTGGGTTACAAGAATATGCTATTGACCAGCTATGTGATTTACATGTGTTATTAACGCTACATTCATACTTGACTAAACAATATATATTTATTGTGTTTTGAGGTGCATCATTATCATCGGTTATAGCAACAGTAGGTTTGATATGTGTCAAATAAAAGTGATTCTTTAAAGGTGTGTTCTTCAGTCTACCATATAGTAATACACTTTTAAAATATGATGTTATGAGAAGTTAGACTGAGTGTTGAAGTATCATTATATACCCTTCACTTTGTAGTAATAGAAAAGTTGCAAAGCTAGTAGGCGCTGGTTGCAGACAAACTTTTAATGATATTCTGACAAAGCCCTATTTCACATTTATTGTACAGGTCTTCTATTGGATTATAGCTACAGTAATGTTCCAGAGTTCAGACACTGAACCAGTGACAGCAGTAATACCTAAAGCATATATTTTCAGAATATATGTCTATGACCAAAGGATAGTCTACCTACCTTCATAAATCAGATAGAGACTTAGTGTATCAGGCATGGCTTTCTCTCACAAGCTTTAGTGCACGTATTTACAAAAAAACACTTCAGTGTCATATATCACGTTTGTTTGCGCCAGATGGGTGAAATGTCTTTTACGTTAAACTCATTCTCCATTGTGTTGGCAGTTGTAGCCTTATTCCCGAAATCTCAACCACTGAACAAATAGTTATAATACTGTTGATAATCATGTAATGAGTTGTTGTGTGTGTTTTTTAGGTTTCCAGGCAAGACTCTCAAAGGCAAGAAATACAAGCCTCTGTTCGAGTATTTTGCCCAGGTTTGTAGCCTCTGCTGTGTTGTCACTGGCTGCCAATGGTAACAGTGACGATGTGACTAAAGACAGACGTATAGCTCACACTAATTGTCTTTCTCTCTCTCTCTCCCCCCCCCCCCTCCCGCCTGCTTCTCCAGTGTGGGGAGACGGGTGCGTTCCAGGTGGTAACGGATAACTACGTCAGGGAGGAGGAGGGCACAGGCGTGGTTCACCAAGCACCTTACTTTGGAGCTGTGAGTCTACAGTGTCGCTGTTTATGCTTCTGTTTTTCTTTATAGCGCTCTGTCTCCCATCATAGATATAAAACATAGATAGACTTACAGTATTGATGCCTACTCTTTCTATTACGATGCCTAACTCCTAGGCATATAATAATAATATATGTTGCCATTTTCACCTGCCTTGTTCAAAGGCTGCTAACCCCAGACGGCATCCAAATGCTCTGTATTTTGATAGGACATTTCCCTGTTTATGTTTATGCTACCGTGTTATTGAGTGAAACGGCTATGATGTAGCCAAAACACATTGTTGGTAAAGCCCCAGCTCTTGAACCTTTGCTAATTATGAGCTGTAGATGTCTATGGGCAGTGTGGATGTAGGCAGCTGCTGGGAGACTCTTTCTAAGTATATTTCACTGAAGCTCTGTGAAATATACTTAATACAATATTTTGTTTGCCTAATTTCTGGACATACATTTTTGGACATTACCTACGTTGTTAACTGTGTTGTACTCGGCCAGTACTCTCGGCCTCTACATACAAATCAATTCACAGTCCACCGCAGCCACACATGACACCTCATTCTTTGCCGACAGTTCTGGTTTCAATACATAGTATGACAAATACAATGAATCACGTTCTTGTTAATACAACAGTCACCACCTTCTCCGTAGGATGACTACAGGGTGTGCACAGAGTACAACATCATCAGGAGAGACCAGGCTCCAATCTGCCCAGTGGACGCTTCAGGCTGTTTCACCTCTGAGGTCACTGACTTCGATGGACAGTACGTCAAGGTAAAATGAGCCACACCAGGCTTGCGCCCGCATTACATTTTTGAGTCCTTGGCGTTTCACGTGTGAAAGCAATTCTTATAGTAGATAGCCGAGAGTTTCTTCCTGTCAGCAGGCTCAAGCCATTTAGTTAGAAAGGCCAAACCCTCACTGTCGCAATCACAGGCAACTTGTTGGAATGGAGAAATTCTCAAATGTAGGGTGATCAGCATTTCACTGGCTCCATTGAAAGATGACAGCTCTCCCCCATGTCACCTGGTTAATATGGGGAGATGTCATTCCATCGGAGTTTCCACATTCGTCTGGTTGGTATTAGCTTCACATCTCTTGTCTTTGTATTATCAACGGCATTGTATGTGAAGCGCTGGCTGTTCTGCGACTGTAAAGTATTTCTACAATGATGGTGAACGCTATTTGTGTCGCACTATGTCACTATTGATATGCAGTAGAATGAGGCGAGGCAGACTCAGTATCAGTTGTGCTTTGGAAAGCTGTAGAGGAAAGCCAGTGTACATAATCACTGTCAAACCATGCTGTGGATGCCCCCTCTCTGCCTCACACACCCAGCCAACAGAAGTGATTTGTGAGTGAAACGTAATGGTCATACATGCTGTGATCACTATTTCACACCCTGTTACAAAGGCCAGGGAGTGAACTCCACCCGCTTGGCTGCTTAACATTGCAGTGCTAACTAATAAAGAGCACGGTGGTACAGTGCTGGGGAAGTCTGTCATTATCCACATTTGAAATATGTGAAAACCAACCGTGAGTTTCAAGGGCATCTTGTGACATTCTTTGTGGCGCTATATAAGCATCTGCGCCAACCCATGCAAATGTCAGTTGCAAGTTGGTCCCAGCGTAGACAAAGCGAGAGCGAACTGAACACGAGACGGACGACTGAACGGCCACCTTCTGTAAACGGCATCTTCCACAGCAAACGCAACATGAGAGCGGCGTCTTACTCTCAGAAGAGCCTGCAGGTTAGCGGCAGCAGTAGCAAGGTGCGAGTGCAAAGCCCATCTCCATCTCGATGCCGTGGATCCTCGTACGACAGCCGCGGGCGCGCCGGCTTCCAGGGCTCAGCAGTTGAGGTTGGCACAGAGCTCCACCAGCACCATGCCAACGAGAAGGAGGAGATGCAAGAGCTCAATGTCAAGTTTGCAGGATACATTTCAAAGGTGCAGGCACTAGAGCAGCAAAATGCCGCTCTACAAGCTGAGCTGACCGCCCTGCAGAGCCGCTACAAGGGAGGCCCCACAGGCATCGGGGAGGAGTACGAGCTCAAGTTCAAAGAGGTGCGGGACCTGATCGAGTCTCTGACCAATGAGAAGGGCGTGGCTGACATTGAGCGTGGCTACATAGAAGAGGAAGTGGAAGTATGGAGACTGAAGCTGGAGGAAGAGCTGGCGCTTAGGGAGGAGGCTGAACTGATCCTGAAGGAGTTCCGTCAGGATGTTGACAACGCGACACTGCAGAAGGCTGAGCTGGAGAGGCGCGTAGAACAGCTGGTGGCCGAGATCGAGTTCCTCAAGAAGCTCCATGACGAAGAAGTGGCAGACATCATGAAGCAGATCGAGGACTCAAAGATTAGCGCCGAGTTAGACGGCGACCGCCCCGACCTAGCTGCCTACCTGCGCAACATGCGCGCCGAAATTGAGTCTGTTGCGGCCCGCAACGTCCAGGAAGCTGAGAAGTGGTACAAAAGCAAGTTCGACACCCTTAAGGAGCACGCGGGCAAGCACGAAGACCACATGAAAACCATGAAGGAGGAGATCAGCACCTTCACCAACCAGGTCACAGACCTCCAGAACCAGATCGACGGGCTGAGGGCCAGCAACGCAGCCCTGGAGCAGCAGCTGGAGGACATGGAGATGACCCACATGGACAAGGTGGGCAGCCTAGATGGTGTCATCGCGCAGTTAGAGGCTCAGCTGTGTGAAACCAAGCTGGAGATGACCAAATACCTGCAGGACTACCAGGAGCTCCTCCACATTAAGCTAAAGCTGGATGCAGAGATCGCCACCTACAGGAAGCTGCTGGAGGGCGAGGAGCAGAGGCTTGGTATCGCCATATTGCCACCAGCAGCAGTCTAAACCGTATTCCCTGCTGAGGAGTGCTTCAAAACCAATGAAGGAAGAAGATGACTGTGGAAACCCCAAATCGGCCTCACATGAAAACCCAACACTTTACCCCCATCTTACCAACTGAACCTGCTCTGACCACTTGGCTAAAACACCTAATATTCACTACCCACATCCCAAGAATGCTCTCCCTTTCTGTCCTGTCTTCCTGTCATTGGCGTCACCCAATTCAGCGATACATGAACTTGACTGCTTTTGACCCCAGCCCACACACAATAATTCTTACCCACATTACCTTGTCCCACCTCTCCATGTTCCTATTTAGCACTACTTAACCCTGCCTTCTTCTTCTAAATGTGGACTTTCATTATCTTTCTTTCTCATCACACCAGTTTTATACTAACTCCTCTCCTTAATGTTCTATGATCACTGTAGCTCTGTAGCTGTGTTTACCACACCTTGTTGCATCACTCCTGTCGTTGGGTTCCTTTTCCATCCCTGCTTGTGTCAGTGTAACTGGGATGTCACCGCAAATAACCCTGTGTTTTTATGATCCCTGTCAACTCTGGAAAAACAAATTCTTGGTCTGAACAAATTGAAACTGTATGTTAATGATGACAATTACTGGAAATGTTCACCACATTAATAAAGCTTGACGTGAGCACATTTGAACAATACATCTATGAGTGATTCCTCTGTTGTTATTTCTATGTGTTTTGTTATCCATTTCTCCAATCTGTGGCCCTTGACCGAACTTGTTCAATATATATTAAATAAAGCTTAGCTTGATTTCCCCTGTATTGAACTACATTTCTTCATGTTTTGAACTGAAAACTCACTCATGCCTTGTAATCCCAAAGACAAAATAATCACAACTATTTGCAAATAATTGAGTGACATACATATATTAAGTGATTTTGATCAACGGAACAGGCTATGTCACTAATAACTCATTAGCTGGGGTCCATTGATATTTTATTTTTAAACAAATTGGGTTCAGAGTGTAATAATATTTTTCTCTGGTCAAGAAACATTTATACTGTAGAGTTGTACTGTAGAGAAGTGTTTATGGGAGGGGGGACAAACAAACAAACAACCCAGCAAGCGCCGCAATGCACAAGCTACACTCTACAAGCTTCTGTAAATTGACTGCAAGCTTGATGCCTGGGTGTAAAATACAACATGCCACAAGATTTATTGTATAAAAGTTTAACTGCCTTAAACAAAATTCACGAACCCAATAGAACCCAATCAGGTTTTATATTGGTTATGCTGTTTACTGTCTAAGGTTGTGAATTACTGTTTTAATTCAAGGCCATATTTTAACAATATTAAAGCTGAATATGTTTTTGCATTTTAAATGACATATGTGGGCTGCCATCGCCCATTTGAGAATATATTGTTTCCATGTTGTCTTTTCATTTACACTAATGTCTTGAAAACAATAATGTATCGATGCCAAATTGTGAATTTGATAAAGCTGTAGTTTTATTGTTAATATTTGTTAATTATTTTCATGCAGGATGCTGACAAAAACATTATCAAGTGGCTGAAGGAGAAAGGACGTCTGGTCAATTCCAGCACTTTCAAGCATAACTACCCATTTTGCTGGAGGTAAGAAATGTGGTAAATAATATAGTGTAAGTGTTACCTTGTACTTTTGAAATAATGTCCTACAACAATTGCTATTGCATAACCCCACCTGCTGGACAGTTAGGCCTTTACTAATATCATTCCAATCTGAGTATTACTGCATTGGAACTGGGAATATTTAACTTTTTACATGAAAAAATAACATAATAATATGCCTACCAATTCATCTCTGAATTCCATGTTGGGATCTCAGGTAAGGTTTCTTAACACTGAGCTTCTGACTTGAAACTTCTAACTGACCATCTCAAATCAAACGCAACATAAAAGCGCCACCTCTGAGTTCTGCTCAGTTTGTCATTTAGTGATCCACCAATACATCACCAACCTTGTTGGTAGTTAAGTTGGTACCAACGCCAGTGTAAGTGTATATGTTTGTAATATCACTCTTTTGTGGGTCTGATTGGTGGAAGGTAGCTTGCTCATGATTTTGATTGACACCTACAGTTTTGGCACCACCTGGCTGACCATCTGTTTTAATTTGTGAGTTAGATGATATCTAAAACGAACCAAATTGTACAAGTGGAGTTTGCAATATTGGGATGGTTCTAACCATGCAAACATGGGTCCATGTTGTAGTTAAGAACTGGATATCAACATGACAATTTGGGTTTTATTTTCAATCGACAATATATGTAGGAAATACATTAATACGTTCATTACTGCCAGCAATGGCAAAATCAAATCAAATAGTTTAGGTAGGCCTGCTTTGGACATTAAAGTATCACCTCGCCGGTTTGACCTATCCTCTTATTAGCTCAGCATTATCTCACTCTTAAGTGTAGTTATTTGAGATTCCTCCCTGCTCCTATTTCCATTAAAATCCATTAGCATTGGAAGTTCTGCAGTCTCAGCACGAGCTCTTTGCATATAGCTGAGCAGCCAAGGTTAAGGCAGGACAAACAATACCTCATTTTCAAATAAATGTGCTATTGTCTATGCACACGCATACACAAACTGTCTTACTGAATCCTGCCTCAAACAAACTTAATGTTGAAGAGGGCTATAATGTAATATTCTTAATATTAATTTAAACCTGTTACAGATGCTGTAATGAGGTGACACTTTGTGAGCTAACGCAATTGGAAACCAGTTAAATTGGAAACCACACAGATAATGCCGGTGTGACTGCCATTGACGAACGACACTGCCTCCTACTGGATGTCAATCTTCGAAAGTGACAGGCACATTTGTGGATCAAGAGCTATTTGTCTGTGGATTGCAACCCAGCTAAATGTTGTCTCAAAATGCATGTATCAGGCGATTCACAAATGCAGATACAACCCTTCACGAGCAGAACGTCATGATAAATGCACACAAAAAGTATAAACTATTTTTATAAATTACAAATTACCTATTTAGGGATAGACGTACTGACAGCACATTTATATATAAGTCACAAATAAGTAATTTTGTGTTTGTGGATAGCAAATTACATTTGTAAATCTTGGAATATTTGTTGATGGTTCTTGCATTATACAAATCATTTTGCGACATTTCTCTCTCCATTGAACTGGACATGTACTTTGCATACATTTAGCAGTTGGTGCAATCAAGCAACAATCTCTAACATTAAGTCAAGTTTTGTTAGGGATTGTGTATTTATTTATGTATGTATTTATTTTTGTCAGTGTGTTGTTTGACATTTGTGTGTCTAATGCTCAGGTCTGACACTCCACTGATCTACAAAGCCGTGCCCAGTTGGTTTGTCAGAGTGGAGCACATGGTGGACAAACTGTTGGAGAACAATGGAAAATGCTACTGGTAAGTTTGGTTATGAAAATAAAAACCCACAGACACAGATCTCAAAGATGAGCATGTTGCGTCTGTGACATGGTAGGGCTTAGGAACACTAGTCTCATGAAACCATCCTGATCTCGCAAGCTTCAGTTTCATTTTTCAGTGAGAATCAGTCTGGAAAGCCTAGAAATGATTTTGAGTGTGTCCGAGTAGCCACTGAACTTTCCAATCAGTGTCGTGTTTATAGCTATACGGGCGTGGTTTGTGTTTCGACAGCGAAAACGACCTTATGGTTCATCTAATCAACTGCCAAGATGGACTTGCTCAACAATTCATATGGCATGTCAGGTTATAGGAACATTGCATGGCAGGAATAAATCAATTGCACAAATATGCCTCAAAATGTGAGTTATTAACCGGTTACCTGTTGATCTATCTGCTTTAAATACCAAGTAATTTAGATGAAAAATCCAGCTTGGTATTTTTATTATACTGCTTTGATGCACAGTAAAACAAATGTTTGCTAAATGCTGTTTAATTTTTAAAGAGAGGAAATTGTGCAAATGAAATATGCACGGTTCTTAGTATTTCTGTTAATCTATTGACCTTGTAAATGTTTGCTAATGTTAGCCTTTCCAACATGGTTGGAAGGTTTTGAGACAAACATTTTTAAGTTTGTGATCCACGCAAGGGTTAGTTGAATCCATGAACCACTTAATTTTGGCCCTATGCTAAGATTGTAATATTTTGTTTGAAAGGTGTCAGTTGTCCTCCATCACAGGTTGTAGATGTGACACTAAGTGTGCAGCCTACATACTACTCAATGGTCCATGAGGCCTACTGAGCTGTTATCATTCTCCTTTTGTAGAGTGTTTGTAGTATATATAAACTTTTTGAATATGTCTCGTCACTCTTTTTCCAAAAGTTGTACTTCTTGTCCAGACCACTACTTTGTTAACAACTAATCTGTAGTCATTCTAATAATCCTGGTAACTCATAGAAAGCGTTTAATGAAGAGGGGGGGAGGGGAAAACAAAGTATAAAAGCCTCTGTGCCACTGTTGCATTATCCCTGGTGCTCCCAATGCTCTTTTCTGAGGCCACAGTAGCTGCCTCCAGTAATGGGACTGTCAAACTGAGATGAATGACTAGCCGCTAGCTAGGTGACGACGTGTGCACGTACATGCACACACGCACACACACACACACGCACGCACGCACGCACGCATGCGAGCGAGCGAGCGAGCGTCCATGGGAAGAAATGCACACCCTACCTTTAAGTCCGTGTACATTGTACTGTATGAGAGGCAAATGTGATGTAATAACACACTGTATCCATATGCACGTAGGTGAAGAAAGGGCTGCCTGTATACTAAACACTGTTTTAATGAAATGCTAGAAGTAGTGATATATAGTAGACATGGTAAAACCTATATAGCGACAAAGTGTGATTGATGTGTTTACTGTTCAAAGGGCAGAAAGAAAACTAATTCATTATTCAAATAATTACAATGACAGATTTAGCTGCCCTGTGCATTTGCATGCATACGCACACACACAGACACCTCTGTGCGTGGGTGGCGGTCCACAGAGTGTGATGCCAATATCCAGCTGTGCTTTATTGCAGAGCCTCATTATAATTATTGAAAGACAAACTGTTAATATTTGATTAAGAACACCACGCTGAACTAAGTGGCCCGGTTCTGGGGGAGATTGGCTGCTAGTGAAGTGCCACTTAACAGAGCTAATTACAACGAAACCGGTTATTCTTTAAACATTGGTGAGAAACTCGCTACACGAGAGTTTACCATTGATTATAACAATAGTCACTGATGTTAAATAGAGAGAGTCTCCAAATGCCTGTCTGTAGGTTCATCAATATAGTATAAACTGTTTGGGTATTACACCCCACTTTAAGTTCACTGGGCTGCCTTGGGAGAAGCGTTACGAATATCGACACAGTCTCCAAGATTTCTGTGCACCTTAGTTAGTTCAGCGGTTGCTCATCTTTCTGGAGATTGGCCAAAGGGAGACAGGTGGCCATTTATGTTCGTAAAAGTGGCAACTTTGGCCCACTGGTGGTACTACAAGGTATGTTGTAATTTAGCTTGAAACTGTATTGTGGGGCATGGGCATTGTCCGAGTGTAAAACTCTGGCTTTAAGGCACACATTACATTCAGCAGCAGGAGTGAAGAAAGGAAAATGGGAGGTGTGAAGTGGACAGTAGGAGGCTGAGTGGATGGGATGGGGTGGGTCGTTAAATTGATATATTAGGGGCCTAATTAGAGATGCCTCCTACAAATGGGAACTGATGAACTCGTTGCTCAGCACGTGAATCCTGACGACAATTTGTACTCTACTATTCTCCTGAGCAATACTTCATGGCGCAGCACAACAGGGGAAGGCAGAGAAATGGAGAGATATGTTGTGGGGCTGTTGCAGGATGGATGAGAGGGCAAAACTCTGGAAGTGAGATTAGAAAGAGGTCAAGAGGATCGTAGAAAAGAGGGGTAATTGCTTTGGGGCAATGCCTTTTTTACAATGCCATCACAGTGTCGATGGAAATGTGAGAAAGGTATGCCATACAACATTCATAATGTCTAATGCATGCACGCCCGGTCCCACAGTTTGTAAATGAATTCTATGGGAAAATGTGAATAAAAATATTTTTTTGTGAAAGATAAAACGACAATGCCAGAAACGCATAATGCAGGTATTCTTTGTGCGTCAGTGCCATAGATTTTAAAGGCAGCCCGTGTTTTTGGGGAATAAGTTGTCAAGAATGTTGAATGGCATGAACATCATCTTCCCCAGTCATCCTTCCTGTTTTACCTTTTCCCTAAGTCATTTAACGGAAAACCCCTTCCGGACATGTGTATTGATGAGCCGAGAGACATTGACCCTTCCCTTTCTTCGTCTTGCTCCTCTAGGGTTCCGGATTTTGTACGCGAGAAGCGTTTTGGGAACTGGCTGAGGGATGCGCGCGATTGGGCAATTTCCAGGAATCGGTACTGGGGTACACCCATCCCTCTGTGGGTCAGCGATGACTATGAGGAGGTCAGCCACACGCACATGCACACACAGACACGTACAAATGTCAAGGGGCAGAATTTTAGTTATGTAGTCACCACATTGATGAAAGATGTGCACAGAAATGATGCTGTTAAGACCAAAGTTGTTCATCTACTGATGCTAATCGGTTCTCTGTGTACAGGACACATTGTGCACAGTTAGATGGACACAGGGAACTGCATGAGCGAGAAATATATTGTCACAAAGGCACTGTTACTATGGTTTATGGAATCTACAATTCATAATTTGTAAACAAAAAACACACAACTGTTTTCTCAAGTGTCTCTTCATGCAAATGAGGAGGGCCTTCAGACCAAAGGAGTCAGAAAAGAGTTGAAGATGAACAGCATTAACGAAAATGCATGCATTTTATTAATCAGCAGAGGAGCATGTACCGTATAGCCGCACTGTTGATACAGTAATGCCTGTTGCCATTGCCCTGCTCTTAGAGAGTAACTGAACCTGAATGAAAGAAAGGGTGTCAGAATTGGGTTGCTTGAGCTTTTGAAAAATGAAGCGTCGGCCCCTTGGCTGAAAGAGGGACAGCCAATGACCTGCTTGCTGGAAATAGCATTGTGACTGTTTCCAGAGCACTGTCTCTATCCCTAGTGCCTCCCTTACGAACCCCTGTGCCGCAGACTGCAGTTAGAAGCTGGAACAGTGGTGTGTGTGTGTGTGTGTGTGTGTGTGTGTGTGTGTGTGTGTGTGTGTGTGTCTCTCACTCTCTTAGGTCTCTGCAAATTTTCTCTGTTCTGTCTCAGTCCCTGTGTGTCAATCTTTCTAGTTTCTCATCACTCTGCTTTCTCTGTTTGTGGTTGGGGTATCAGGCTATATCTGGGCCACGCTACCTGGCCTGGCCCTGTGGTCAAATTAGAGCAGCGTCTACATCTTAACTCTCCAGGGAGGCCAGCTATCACACTTTAACATACTTTTAAAGTTCCTCGAAGTGTGTTGTAGGCCTACATTACAGTACTGTGAGTAATTGTATACTACTACTACTGTTACTGTGACTTAGGTCTGGCACCAGGTAAGCTCTACAGTTGAGCTCTAAAGAGTTTGCTTCCTAAAAATTATTTAATGAGGTATGACTTTATAATAGCCATAGCCCTATCGCACCAAAGAAATGAATGAAATGCCTTTTCTCCTCTAGCCTATTTCTAATAGAGCTCTGCATGAGTGAGCAGGTTAATTAATTAGCTCATGTAAAACTGTACACAGATACGTTTCCTGTTTATTTTGGATCATCACCGATACATGTTGACCACTATGTCACCGGGCTGCGCTCTGTGTGAATGCCTATTAGGTGGTGTGCATTGGGTCTATAGCAGAACTGGAGGAGCTGACCGGAGTCAAAGTAACAGATCTACATCGGGAGAGGTGAGTAAGATAAGCGCGCATAGCCTCAAGTGTGTACTGTGCTGTGCACGCGCACACAACCTGTGCGACTGACTCACGTTCTCTTGGGCTACGCATTAGGGCGATTCTGTGTGTGTTGCGCTCAGGAAACGGGTGGATTTGGTGTGATGGACAGTTGCACTTGCACCAGTCTTGTGTTGGATGCAAGGCTTTTCCGAAACACACATCGCTTGTTCTTTTTGCAGTGTCCTTTTAATTACTTTGATTGTAACAGCCTGATAGTCACTTTAATTGATTAGAGGCAAAGGATTTCTTGTAGATTACTTTTTTTATTCTTATTATTGTGCGGCATTTCTTTTGTGTTAGAAAATATACCAGTGAGTCAAATTATGGAGTATCATCAGTAAATGCATCTCTAGTCTGGTATTTTAAACGTGGTATGAAAATAATGAATGTCTGTTCACCACAAGAGTCGTGCTGTGCTTTCTGGAGGCAAGATCTCTCGCAGATAGCCCTTTTGTTATGGACCATGCCTGGCAGGCCTGCCCACCAGATCATGGCTATAACGTTACACATTGTTGTGTGAACACTTGGATGGGCCACCCAATATGGCTGCTGACCATCGCAAGCCTTCGGCCAACTCCTCCTCCATCTCTCCCTCTCCTTTCTATCCAGCATTGACGGTTTGACCATCCCCTCGCGCTGCGGTAAGGGACAACTGCGGCGGGTCACTGAGGTGTTTGACTGCTGGTTTGAGAGTGGCAGCATGCCCTACGCGCATGTTCACTACCCCTTTGAGAACCGGAAGGAGTTTGAGGATACCTTCCCGGCAGATTTCATCGCGGAAGGCATTGACCAGACCAGAGGATGGTAAGAGATGGGTGGCTGAAGGGAGGGTGAATGCTGACCCATGAATTACTGGATAGAGCAAGTGTTGATGCACAAGCTTCATATATGGGAAGTGTTGTTCTCAATGAAAAGCTATTATAACTACAAGATGGAATGTGTATGTTTGCAAACACACACTACAGTACATGCATGTATCTAAAGGAAGCCTATTCAAGTGTTTCCCTGTCTTGTATGCCAGGTTCTACACACTGTTGGTCCTGTCCACAGCCCTGTTTGGAAAGCCCCCATTCAAGAACGTCATCGTCAACGGATTGGTGCTAGCTAGGCGAGTCTTATCATTTATATATTTATTTAAATGTATTTGTTATATAGTCATATCTGGCTGTTCAGCAGCCATTTTGGTAACATCTCTGGCCTGGGCAGTTCTTGACAAGACCCTATCTTAATGAATGGGGAGAGAGCCATACCTGCTCATTGTATGTTCACCAGGACATTTAAAATGCATGTACAAATCTGATAAAAGATTTTAAAAAATTGGCCTAATAGGTTAACGGTTCGGCAGATGATTGGCTCTTTTAGGGGAGGGTCGGGATATGTGCCTCCATCTTTGGCATTACGGAATTCTTCCATTCTTCAGAATTCTTGAAGCGGTCGACCTTTTCTTCTCCGTTTATGCTCTTCCTTCCTGCCTTATGCTGCATTTACATGGAACATGGCAGACTGTAGATGGCTAACGCTTTCTGTTTTATGTTGCTACGGTGATGTTTCATTGTTTACAAATGATTGAATAAAATGTATTCAATACAATTATTTCAGGGCTAATATATACATTTTAGTACTGTATCTAGTGTTTTTGTGTTGTTGCACCAAAAGTATTAGCATCTCATCGTCCAGGTTGTCGATGTTGTCCCCGTGTGGGAGGGAGCTACGTAACAAAGTCTGTCAGGGAGGACACCGTTGCCGGCAATGTTATGCTGGTTTCACCTAATTTTGCCATGCCATTTCAACTTGATATCCGGTTTATCGTGTTCCATGGGAATGCAGCATTGCGCTCATGCATCCTAATTTATTTTCCATGATATCATGATGCATATTACAAACCAAATACTCTCTTCTCTAACAGAGCCTCTTACAATCATTACGTTGTATTGTTTTTAATTCCTCGCTACCTAATTCATTACTTACTTAGTTATCTGGTCATAATCAGTTTACTATAGTGTGTGTTTATACTGTATAAATATCGGAATGATTGCTGTGACATTTGGCCGCTGGCGTTCTTCTCAAATGGGGTTGCTTCTCGGCCCGTGGGTCCAAACCCAGCGATGCACATGCTCTTGCTAGTGTGCTAACAGGCCCGTTGACCTGGAAGAGCTGAAATGGAATACAAGCTGTGTGGCTTGTGACACGTGCCTGCAGTCTTGCGCGGCTGATGCAAGCACATTCACGCATTCTGTGTTTTTGATCCCTGCAGCGATGGCCAGAAGATGAGCAAGCGCAAGAAGAACTACCCTGATCCAGGGCTGATAGTGGCGAAATATGGAGCGGACGCCCTCAGGTCAGCTCAGCCTTGATATGTCGCTGCTTGAAAGTGGCATATGTTGTAGGTGTATAGTAGATTCACATGCAGGATAGGTGTGTGTGCGTGCGTGCGCGTGTGTATGTATGCATGCCGTATAGCTCTTAACAGTACTCTCCATCTATATGGATGTGTGCTGTATGTGCATATACGCGTGCATGCACCATGTGGTCAAAGTATTGGGACACATCTCTAAATCATAAAACGTTTCATACGTCTCATTCAGTGCCATTGCCTCAGATGCATTAAAATCACGCACCTAGCCACGCAGTCTGCCTTTCCCAACATCTGTGAAGGAATGTGTCGTTCTTAGGATCTCCCTGAAGCGTGGTGCTGTAATAAGATGCCGCCGGTGCATTCAGTTTGTGAAACGCATTCCCTCCTAGGTATTCCACGTATCAACTGTAAGTGATATTATTGCAAAGTGGAAGCGTTTAGGAACCACAGCAACTCAGCCACAAAGTGACAGACCACGTATAGTTACAGAGCAGGGGTGCATAGTGCATAAAAATCTCCCAACCTCCTGCTGACTCGGTAACTACAGTGTTCCAAACCTCCTCTGGCATTAACATCAGCATTGGAGCTGTGCACATGAGCTTCATGGCATGGGTTTTCCATGGCACGAGCATCTGCATGCAAGCCTTAATATCAAAAAGCAAGTGTTGGATGGAGTGTTGTAAAGCATGCCGCCACTAGACTGGAGCAGTGGAAATGTATTACATGCAGTGATGAATCATGTTTCTCTATCTAACCTGTGTGTTGTCTGCCTGACTGCCTTGTGCCAAGCGTTTGGTGGAGATGGGGTAATGCAATTGATCCGAAGAGTCACGTGACAAAAACAACCCACAGGTTTCCAGGTTATAGTCAAATCAGGTATTAGAGGCCAGAATGTGAAAGATAGTAAATTATAGTTTGTAGAGCTTGTCAACATGTTCATATTTCAATATATGGAGTCCCCCCTACTTTTATCAACATCGCTAACACATTTGGGCACTTAGAACTATGTTGTGTGTATACATTGGTTAAAATATTTTTGTAAAAATAATGTAATGCATCAAAGAAATGCATCTTTATTCATATTCGGTGCATCCCTACTTTCTATGAGTAGTCAGGAGATAGCAATGCTTGCTATATCCTGACTGCGCATACACACATGCACGGCAAGATACTCTTCTCCATCTATGTTTTCATCAGTGCCTTGGGCAGTAGCAGTGGTCTGGCCATATGGCTTGGCGAATAAAGCACCATATGTTCGTACATACTGATACAGCACTAGATGATAAACAAGTAGAGAAGGGAGGGACTGGTGTCACCGGTGCATTATTCTCAAAGGCATCAGTAGATCACAAATTAATTACACACGACTGTAACTAGCAAATGCCCAGTCTTCCATTTTGGAATGTAAATTAACCAGTGACAGCTGCAGTGTTGATCTTTTTTGGACAAAAAAAAGATGGCATTTGTTGTTGTATGGCTTTATTTGTATTTGACTATTTCTGGGTCTAGCTTGGGTTTCCTTTTAGCAAATGAATGTAAGATTAACGTTCACTGAAGTAATTTAGGCTTGTTATCTGGGGATCTTGCAGACCATCCACCATATAAAGCCAATCCAGTCCAGCATACATACTGTATACAGTACTGAATATCAGCTTACATCGTAGCGCCTTAGGTTTTATATTGGTTCTGTTCTACTACAATCCATCCTCATTCCTCCTAATTCCCACTGTGCATTATTAGAGGCAATGAGGCATCTACACTGAGAGGCTGTAACTGAAACGGCATCCTTTATTTCTACCGCATTGCTATACACAAGGACGCTTTAAAGAGCTCTTGGTCAAGTGGATGTGTAACTAGAGCAGCACAGCTCAGGTTTTCAAGGCCTGAGCTGTGCTGCTCTGCCTGTTGTCTCAATTCTCTGTGGTTTTTCTTCTCTCTCTACATACTATTAACGTTTATTAATTCAGTCAAATGGTACTTAATACTCACTGTAACATCAAGAAACTATCTCTCTCACACACACAGCTCTGTGGTTCAGTCTATCTATCAGACATCACAGCTCTCTCTCTCTCTCTCTCTGCGTGTCTCCTGCAGACTTTATCTGATAAACTCCCCGGTGGTGCGAGCAGAGAACCTGCGCTTTAAAGAGGAGGGTGTGCGAGATGTGTTGAAGGACGTCTTCCTGCCCTGGTACAATGCTTACCGCTTCCTGGTGCAGAACGTACACAGGCTACACAAGGTAAACATGCACACATAAGTACACATCTAACCTGACGCTAAGTCCATTGGGGAGCCATCCATCAAAACTTCAACATTCATAAAAAATACTTTGCAGTTGATTGGATGAACCATCTGTCTGTCATTGTTGTTTTCAAGTCGCGTTAGCTGTCGTCACACCTAAACCACGCCCGTAGCTATCAGTAAGACGCTGATTGGTTAGTGCAGTTGTTACTCGGAAGAGTCAAACTGAAGCTTGCGAGATCAGGATGGAATGTCGATGCTACACATCTCCTACGAACCCTCGGGTACAAACTAAGTTCACGGCACGCATATTAACTTGAGTTTACACACAGCCATCCAGTTGGATTTATTGCACTGTGCATACTTTCGATTTTAATGATATTAGCAATTCAACAAAACTATAATATTAATAAAGTGTTCTGATTCATATTCTATGTACATTTTAATGACAATTGTTATGCAATACCCAGAGCTTCTGTGTAGCCCTTAGACTCTGTAACCAAGTATTCCAAACAATTGGTTCCTGTATTTATTGATTAGATTGTTGCAGTGCTGTGGAGGAACAGGGCATTCTGGCATGCAGAACCGATTCACTTTAGAAAGTTGTTACACCTTGTTCTCGACTGACTGACTGATTACTTTCATCTTTCACAAGTGAAAGATGGAAGAAAGGCATGTAACTTTGTATCATTACTTTCACAAAAGTCCCTTAAGGGTTTCCCGTTCAATAGCTTTTGTCATTAATCTAAGTATGATGCATTAGTGTTGTACTGGGCCTTGCAGCCATTCTCAAAGTTTCCAAACTAAACTTCAGGCATTCATGCTTTAACCTGGGAGAGCATTGTAAAGTAAATGCACTGTGTTGTGTTTTTTTTACAATAGGAGGAAGACATTCCGTTTCTGTACAATGAGAACACTGTGAAGCACAGCGACAACATAATGGACAAATGGATCCAGTCCTTCACACAGTCTCTCATCCAGTTCTTCAGGGCTGAGATGGATGGTAAGACACTGATAACAGTTTAGAAATAGCATAATACATGATGGTAGAGAGGTCAAAGGAAGAAAGTGACTAAATACATATTCTATAAACATTTAAACCTGTCAAACCTTTTACGGGCTTGTGTTACTCTACCTAGGTTTGGATATTCTTTTCCTTCTACTATCTCAAAGCCCTTTTTTGTTGCTATAAGCAGTCCGTTTTATGTTTACTAAAATGAAGAGATTAGTTAAAACACATAATTAGAGCCCGACCAATATGGGATTTTTGACTGAAGAACTGCAGATATTTTCAGCTATAATAATAATAGAACACTATTATTATTATTATTATTATAGCTGAAATAATGTCTTCCTGGAACACTGAATAATTTCCACACTGCATACATGCGTCCTGTCAATGGAAATACCATCACAGAAAGCTACGGCACAGTCTAGATTAGAAGTGCTACTACTGGATGCTTGGAAGCGAAGTCATCTGCGGCACATGCAGCATGTAAACAAAGTAACAGCCTACGGTAACTCCGAAATTGTTCTTCGGGATTGATAATGCGCTTAGCAAGCACTAACAGGCTACGAAATAACAAGAATAAACATTTAAGACCGTTAACGGAAGTGCAATACTTTATAAGAGAAGCTCTACTTTTAAGGCCCTATTTTGAGAATATTAAATTGGATGCTTTTTAAGTGATACTTTTAGAGTCTGTGGCTAGGCATACTGACCCATAACAGCTGTGAAGTGTAAACCAACAGCAGAACACAGGATCTCACTCACCCATACGTAAGGGCACAGCTACGATGCACATCAGCAAACTGCAATCTTTAATAAACAGCAATGGCAGGGATGTTGTCCCATTAGCCTTAAAGCTAACTAACATCAGGAAGGAGTCATAATAGGTAACGGCCTGCATATATTTTCTACAAAAGCCAGTCCATGATTTAGCCTACTTAAATATTGATTCTTCCCACCATGTTGTTACAAATGTATTGGTGAAATGCTAATTTTGTCCGATAATATCGGTCAACCGATATATTGGTCTGGCTCTACACATAGTTATGGTAATTTAGATCTATTAGATCTTTCTATGGCTGGAATGATATCCATCCAGTTCTCTCTGTGTTGTCCCTGATGATAAACTGTTACGTTCCAGCATACCACCTGTACACTGTGGTCCCACGCCTCGTCAAGTTTGTGGACATGCTTACCAACTGGTATGTCAGGACCAACCGACGCCGTCTCAAGGTGGGTTGCTGTAGTGTTTATGTTGTGGTGGTTTATATGGCCACATGCTCTCGCAGATCAGTGCCAATACTTCTTATCTGACCTGCAAAGGATCTTGGTCAGGGTCCAACATTATTTCTCTGTTCTTTAATCCATTCACATGTTGGGAACAATGACGGTCATATAAGGGAACCACATTTGTAACCCTGCTTACAGTCTGGCTAGATGAAAGCACGTGCACATTCGACCGTTTGCCTCCTGTATGGTCGTGCCTTGCCAAAGGGGCTGTATGTATTGATTTGTGTGTGTGTGTGAACTTTGCAGGGCGAGAGTGGCATTGAGGACTGCCTGTGGGCACTGGAAACCCTCTTCAGCGTTCTCTTTTCCATGTGCAGGCTAATGGTGAGTCATGAGAGGGAGGGCAGGAGAGAGAGAGAGTTGTTATGTTACACAAATGGAGAGCGCTGGTGTGCAGTGCGACATTGCGCTTGTGCATGTGTCTTCATGAATAATGCATGAGCAGTAGGAGTTTTTATTTATACAACATTTCACTAAAGAGGTTTGCATGTTATTTATGAGGCCCCCTGCAAGCCAGTTAGCCTAACCCAGATCACGGCAGAGGGAAATGAGAGAGTGTGGTGCAGGCATAACTATATTTTAACTGCAGAAATATGAAACACTCAAAACCGAAAGATTATATATTTTAAGTGATTTTGTTTTGTTTTTAGCTATAAATTAAGTAATAACTGAACTGTGATGATACACATCAATGCTGCTGTTTATTTAGTTAATTTTGAAATTCCCATTTTTACAAAATCTGCATTTATTGTATTGAAAATGGCTCTACAGGTCATATCTGTTGAAAATGCCCTTGCTGGCTTTCAAGTGAACTTTCAGAACACTTATGCATCATGACATTTGAATGGTAATGAGGGCATCCCTCTCAACTCCTCTTCTCCCATCACTCAGCTCCTTGCCTGCTTTCTCAGCATTTTTTATAATGGTGCGAAGGGTGGAGTTACAGTATAGTTACTCTTTACACTCAGAGCTGGGCTGAAGTTACACTGTAATCACTCTAAATATGGTTTATTTTCCTTAGGCGCCATTTACTCCCTTCATCACAGAGCTGATGTACCAAAACCTGCGTCACCTCATCGACCCGACCTCCGTGGAGGAAAAAGATGCCAGCAGCATCCATTATCTCATGCTGCCCCAAGTGAGGTCAGAAAAGTTGCTCTTTGTTGCCACCTAGTGCAGCAGTCCTGAAACAGTTTGACCCTTGACCCCTGACAATATATAGACTGTGGCTGGGTCTTCGTGACACGTATGAGCAATCATAAACACAATTGGGTCCAATTGAACATTTACTATATGAACGGCCATCTTAGGTGAATAATCAACCAATAAGCTTCTTGTAAGTGTAGACAGTGGTGGTGGAAAGCCCCATACTGTGTTTACACAGGTTGATTTCAGGGTGCAGCCAGTGTGTGAGGCCATAATTACCACCCTCCTCCTCAGGTCTGTCTTGGAGAACTTTTTAAACTTTACAGTAGCTGTTCTTTTTGTGCTCTGTTCCCTCACCATCTGCCTTCCAGACACTTAAAGTAACTGTCATTTTATGCCAGAATTTTACATTACTTCATTGGTTTGCCTCCTCTCTCCCTCATATCATCAGGGGATTTTATAATATTATTTCTACCGTTTTCACAAAATAACACATTTTGACTTGACATTTTATTAATGACAAAGAAATAATCAATTCACGAACATTCCTCTAAACTAGTGTTTCTCAACGTGGGCGGTACAGCCCCCCAGGGGCCATTCAGAGGATGGAAGCAATATTTTGGAAAGACGTTCGTTTTTTGGCAAGATTTTTTTTGAGAATCGGGGGATTTCTCAAACGGCCTCTGTTTTCGCGTTGAGCGCGGCCTAAGTACAATGTGATTATTTTACTGGCCCGATCCAAAATCCAAAAGAGGGGGAGGTTCCTCGTGAAAACCTGAACAGTGCGAGCCAGTACCAGTACCGAGTGGTTTACAGTGCACGATCAGTCAATAGTTCCTCGTCTTCCGGGTTCGGCAATTTTATTGGAGTTCAAGGAGCAGTGAGTTCAAGTAGGCTACATTTTGTAACAAGCGAGTGTGACCCATAGAACTACAGAAGTGCAACCAAGGAATTTTGAGCTCTTTTACATTTTATTTTTTATTTTTCCGAACAAAAGGAGAGGATGAGAAAATGGAGGTGTGGAAAATATAAAACTAGCACTATAAACCTAAGCCGTACAAGTAAACATTAGAATGCATGTTTAGACCAAATCCAAGTGAAGAAGCTTGAGATAAGCCCCGAGATGCGGCAATACCGGGCAGTAGAGCTACAGCGACGTCAGGTCAGCATGTTTCTGAATGAAGTTTGTACCTTGGCATTACTGTTAGCGAAATAAGGTCAGATGAATGTGCTACAGATGGCTATAGGCCTACAGCATGTAAATATATAGCCTATTTAAAATACATGATTTATAATAAAATTATAAATCAAAGACAAGATTTGCACAAGTCTAGATATCGTACTGTTAACAGCATACTGTTAGCAGCCATCAATGCAGACGGCGCATCGCTAGGCTACGATAACTGTCGGCTCGCTCAGATACACAAATTGCCTTTTAGTGTTTCTTGTGGGGAGGCGTCTTCCTATTTCCCCATCGACACCCCAAACATGGGCTGCATTGTGTTTTGTGGATAAATAGTTAAATAGAGCATGTCATTCGTTGGTTGCCTATGCGTCGTGATGCCTGTATCACTCTCCCGTGATCCTGTCCACACAAGCGATTTCTGAAACCATCTTCTGTGCATTGCAGTTATTTTAAGAATTATGCAGATCTGTATGATGCCAGAGCATTGTAAATAATAGGAAAACCAGGAGGCGGGGACACAGTTTATAGCGCGTGAGTTCCAAGCTGAAAAAAGTTGGAGATGGAGAGAGCATCTTCCCTGGGTACATTATGTATCCATGTGTGTATTTCATTTTCCCCCCTCTTAATGTATGCATTATGTTTCCATTCTTTGCAGGGTTTTTAAATGTGCAACGGAATTGTTTTTTTTTCCATTACATTCCTCATTTTAATTTAGTCCAGTGCCAATAATCGGACAGAACGCACACAACGCTCATGTATGGCTGTCACGATAATCGAAATATTGCAATACCGCGGTGTTGCTAACCCAACCGCAGGCCGTGGCAAGCAGCTGCCGGTACCGCAAACCGCAATGTTTACATTTTATTTTTTTCATGAGGCTAGCCCATTGAATATGACGTCTGATCTAGGGCGTGTGCGCTATCTAAGCACAAATTCCCCCAGCCCCATAATAGCCGGTTGTAGCCTTTGGGAGTGTATGTATTTACGAAACTCAGACGTTACGCTTTACAGCAGTTTACTACAGTTTATTAAAGTGCTGTACTTAGTCTGGGAAGCGCATCGTGCATCGCAGACACACTCGAGTGATTCTTTTGGGACATAGCTGCATTTCGTG
>JAODUE010021204.1:0-23868 GCA_027564755.1 Amblyopsis hoosieri | reverse complement strand
TTTTTCTCAGATTTTACGTGTTTGAGGTTTTATGACGTCAAAAGGTGCTTTTGCTATTAGGAAGTCTTTATCCCCCCCCCCCCCCCCCCACACACACACACACACACACACACACAAATCTTAACTTGAATATGGATTTAACAGCCCCCAATCAGTGTTCAGGTGGGTTTGCAAAGTCATCCCCATCGTGGCCTTGTTGTGATTTGCTGAAGGCGGTCCAATCACCAATAGGTTGACACCTATTGAAAGTGTCAGTGCAGGCCCCAGTGAAGACAACCTCCCCGGCCTGCCATATTCAGCTACACTGAGAAATCCTCCCAGAGCCAGTCATTCCATGCTGTGCCTGAGATTTCACTTGGCTGAGGCTCCCATACATTTGCTTTTGCTGGGCTCCTGTCCCTGCTCGGACAGATCCAGCTGGATGAGGGTCCCCGTCTTCCTGTTGATGTATGGTCCACATGGAACATGCTGGAAAGTGCTTTCCATGCTGTCGCCTGGCCTGGGTTGATGTTTGTCACACGATGTTTGTCGTGCTTTAGACATATTACTGATGCTTTTCTAGTCTCCTCACCTTCATGTAATAACAATGTTACATTACTATAATTAGGAACAGGATGGTAGAAATGTGCATTTAGGAGTTATTTACAGCCTACTATAGCGTACATATCAGGTTATATCTACAGACACCAACCTGTACATGTCTGAGCCCAGTGCTGTAACCCATATTACATGTGCTTACATTTATCTTATTTACGCTGAAGGTTCTTGATGGGTTGTTGAACATTGAGGATGGGCTGCATCAAGTAAAACAAATAAAAGGCTAGCAACCTTTAATGCTAAGTCACCTCTGTGTTAAAGTAGTGTGAAATCCAGCTAATTTAAATCAAAATACATTACTGCAATTACTGCAATTACCGCCTGCAAGCTCAGTCCTGCACCCGGTTGCTGTTCAGTGGCCTCGAGTAAAGTGCAGAGAATGGATAGTTCATTATTCAAGGTGCAGTAGTTTCCGACAACAAATGTATTTGTTGTCCATCTTTGTTATTGTTTTAATGCAACACCCATGGTTAACTGTAAATATAGTGTGCACAGTGTAACATATCTGCAACGATGTACAATTCTTCTGCCAAAACTTTCCACTAGTCTGCACACAATAAAGTGGTTTATACTGTCTTGTATCACTGAATCATTAAAAAAAGCTGTTAGTCTGCTTATTATCATCACCCTTAATATATTCTACAAAGAAGGTGCTCTCTCTTTACAAGCATCTGTAACCTTCAATCTGCAGTAATTAGGTGGGTATGAGTTGACAGCGGTGCGGAGCAGAAGCAAAGATGTGACAGGTGGCAAGCAGACATACACTTTCCAGCGCACCACACGCGATGCCCGTGCTCTTAATGCACTGGATAGTAGATAACATTGCCGATCAGCCGTGATTACAATGCTTACTAATTCAATCAGCTAGCTCCGGCTGGCTGCTCTTTTATTAGCGTCGTCTTTCACTAATTCACTCCACAAAGGGAGATGTGAGTGACACCAGCAGCACAAAAGTGAGAGAGCTTGTTATGGAGAGGCCTCACCAGAACTCTGGAACACTTCTCAATAATTGCTTGCAGTCACTTAAAAAAGTTTTTTTGAGGCAGAAAAATTGATCGATACATCTATTTAATCAAAGGCTGTCCTTGAGTACCTTGGGCTTAGAGGCGAGAGCAAAATAAAAGTGGGTATGCTACGTTTTACAAGATGATGATAAGGCTCACTCTATCACATCAGAGGGCTTATCTTAAACATAAGTATTAAAGCCAAGACCAAATACCTCTGTGACATCCCCCATATGTGCCTTTCGGAGTGGGCCGCAGGCATTATAGTTACCACATTAAAACATGAATCTACCATTAGTCAGACTCCATAGATGTGGAGCTCTTAAGGGCTGTTTATTCAGATAAGCGACGGGGAAGAGCCATAAATGCAGGTATACAGTAGGCCTACTGCCAAATGCGTGGCCCTAATGCACTAATGGCGCTTGGCACCGGCTACACTGTGGGAATGTCCACTTGAGGGATTTCTCTGTAGACGTTACTAGTACCATGCACTGGAAAAGCACCCAATGCTCTACCTATGCGTCTTATACCCTACCCTACCCCTATACCTCCTTGCTCCTACCTCCTACCCTGATTGTCCAATGAACTGGCTCAGTGTCTATAAATACTATCTGGGTGGGGGGAAGCATGCCAATCAAACCTTCCCCTTAAGCAACAACTCATTAATGTACCTATTTTTACAATAGCTTTAAAAACACTCTACTACTTTCTGAGCAATGTTTGATGTGATAATTATGATAACACTGGGTATCATAAAGGCAATAGGAATGACATGTATAGGTAATTTAACACACACTTTTGTCCTAGCCTGGGTGTGACTACAAGCATTATGGCGCAAGTTTGGCATCTTGCTCAATGATGGTCAAAGGTCGATGTTGGAGGTCAAACCTGCACGGGCACATGGTATTAGGGATCCAGAAATAAACGACTGGCTATGAGCAAGCAGCACACATTTCTGACACAGGAACACATGTCCAAGCCTTAATAAGTCGGCCATAATGAGTTTTAATTTCACCCAGAGGCCACGGCCAATTGCAGTAAGAACAGCTTCATCTCAAATACCTTGGCATTGTGAGATACATCTGAAATACAACAGCACACATGTTTTAAAAACTGTATTTAGCTTTTCTTTTACCTTTTTGACCTTTTGTTTTTGTTCTCTGTAATTGTTGAAAATGACAGTTGAAAGTCATCTTCCTGATATTTAGCGTTGCACTAACACTTTGAGAAAGTGGTTTGTGAAATGCAACATTTTTATATTAATTACTAATTAATACATTTACACATTTCTAATACATGTATTGCATAAAATGATTTCTATTCGTGCAATTGAATTGACTGTAAAAGATATATGTCAGAGATGGTTTTACTGACGATAACAAAGAAGATTTCATCCATGCTCAACTGATATCTTTAACCTTGGTTCACTGGGGTTACAGCTGTTGGGAATTATGTTTAACTGACCTATTACATGGATAATACATTAATCCACAGACTATAAATCTGGTAGCTGCCTGTGGACCCAGCCAAATGCAATTATTATAGGTCTGTATTCAATTAGACCTGAGGGATATTATTTACTTCTTATTTCAGTTAAATTATGATGTGCTGGATGATTTAACACACTGCACAAAACAAACTGCCTCTGTGTACTTTACCAGACTTTTGAGTGCAATATTTGCCTGCCACTACCTCACTGGTGCAAACCCTGTATTACTCAACAAGCCAAAATAAACAAGCACATCACATTACAGGAAATAACAGCACTTGGATAAATCCACAACGTTGACAGATTGTTTCCACATGCGTTAGCTGTATTGCCTAAAACTAATGTCTAATGTTAAATGCATCCATAGATTAAAGTCAGCTTCACCTGTCCCATAAAGGCAAAAGAAAATCTTTTTAAAAGATCCCTCCTCAGGCCGCGCACACTGACATAACACATCTGTCCGGGTCATTATCCGCGGCCTGATAGGTTTCTGAGGTTTCTGGGACAAATCAAATGTCACCCTGACATATAGGGTAGCATGACCCCCACTAAGAACACAGACAAACTAATGATTCATGCTTTTTTTTTCTTCCAAACTTCTGTCTCTATATTTCCCTCATTAAATCAATTAATTACTTAGTGGGGGGAAAATAAACATCAGATTAGCAGAATTCTGTCACAGTACCCTGCAGTAGACACCTCTGTCAATGTCTCTGCACGCAACAGATAGTGGAGAGGAGACTAAGTTACTGATGCAAGCCATTGAAAGGCTTTAGCCTTAAATGATTGAATTCCCTTCATCCTAGCCCCTATTATTGCATGATGTGTGCAGTTGTGTCCATGGCGCTGCACTGCACATTTCCTTAGGCCATCATTTATGGGTGCCTTAGACTATGTTATGCGTGTATTATTGAGTTATTAAGATTTTCAGTTATAGGTTAGGCAGCAGACACACCTTCTTTAAAGGGTGCATTTCTTGTTCTTGGATTGTGTCCGGAATATCAAGTGCGGTTGAAACCAGCACCAAGTCAGCAACATAAATGTTGCTTGTTCTCCACTTTCCTACAGTACCCCTGCTATGACGCTCCCAGAACCCTTCTTTCCCCCTCCCCTAACACAACACATTTCATGGACAATTGTTTTTCAGATGTAAACATGAGCTTGGGGGCGGGGTGTGACTTAATTGAGGCTTACCTCTTCTAAGGAGGGCTGGCTCCATGGCTGTGATGCAGACTGCGTGCCCAGCCCTGCTAATGGGATCGTGCTGCGGAAATTACAGGATAATACATAATCATTTCGATGCATTAGCATTACATTGCAGTGTAAATTCACAAGCATTTAATGTTAATTGCTTATATAAAAGAGGGTACACGTGTATACACTATTCATATTACACACACACACACACACACACACACACACACTAAATAAAAACGAACTAAACATACATTAAACTAAATATTAAAAAAAATATTGCGTTGGGTTTCATTACTTATTGAATGAGAGTATTTTAATCTATTAGCCTCCATGACTTCATCAATTCAGTGTTTTCACATTTTATTATAGGATAGTATTTGGTGAGGAAATTACATTTCCACAAAGAAATTGAATTAAATCAAACCAGGAAATGAAAACCTATAATAAGAGATAGTGAGCTCTGAGATTCAAGGTGAACATGGCACACGTGCACATGATTGTGCACAGATACACATGCCCCCCCCACACACACACAAACACATTGTCAGTTTTAATTACACAGCCTTTGCCAAACTCTCTCAGCAACTCCGTCACACACTTCACAGTACTACACCTGCCGGGCTTGAGTGTGATATTGACTAAGTGAGTTGTAGAGTTTATTGGAGAGCGGGAGCGATAGAGAGAGAGATGGGCAGAGAGGGAGACAGAAATTAGATGAAATAAGAAAGTGAGCAGGGGGTGAATGGAACGGATAGGCTATATATATAATGCCTCGTTCAAGCTGCTCAGTGAACCGTGTGGCTGCCCTTGTAAACTCCATCGCTACTTGATTACTTTGTCAGTCTTCTTAAGTGCATTTTGCTCTGTAAAGAAAACAGGGAGGTGGCGAGAGAGAATGTCCAACAGAGAATGGGAAGTGCAGCGAGCTGAGCGGAGACACTGCAAAATGACAGAAATGATATTCGTCTATTTTCTTGTGTGTGTGTGGGGTGGAGTGTCACACTTAAACGAAGCGCTTTCAGCCGTCTCATATATTTTTTGACACGCTGAACTTGCACAGGGTTTTACAGTAGGCCCAATGTATCAATCCAAACAGGGACAGCAGAAACCCAGCCATGTACCACTTCGCTGTCTTGCTTTTTCTAACACACTGCTTGTCTTCTGCTGTCTGCTGCATACACAGCTGAAGAAAATCTTTCATCTTCTCACAGCTCCAGAAGCAGACCTAAGGGAGCACAGAGAACAGTGCCGGCTGTGCACCAAAGGCACTGTGCAGAACAAATATCCACAGATTGGAGTAATGCAGCAAGATACAACTCATATTGCTAAACTGGATAACTATGTTTCCAAGAGACTATGGGATAAAACAATACTATGTGAATTGGATTTTGGAGTTTGCAGGGAGACAAAAACCTATATTGATCATTCATACGTTTTAGTTTAGCAGCTTGTATGCTGTGTTATTGGTTTTAGCTGTAAATTACTTACTGTAATGTAAATGTTCATTAAATTGTTTTAATTATAGACACAAAACAAATACAGTTAAACAGTGCCATCCCCTGGCTTGCTGGAGTACTGTAAGCCACTAACGTATATTTGTGTTGCTGTACCTTGTATAATGTGGCATTATAATAATAATAATAATAATAATAATAATAATAGAAGAGTGTTTGCTAATATACAGCGGAGTTATTTAGAGTGACAATTATGTATCCCAAACAAATATGTTATTTATCAAATTATCTGAAATAGACAACAATTTATACAAAGGGATTTGTTATTGACCTTGTTCAAAAATAAGGCAGCAGTCTAGGATGATTCATAATTATGAAATTCATGAAAGAAGCATAGACCTGCGCTACACAAGTTTAGAGCTGCTATGACGTTCCCTGTTGTGAGCGTGGCTTGCCTTTCTAAGGTTCATACAACCAATGGCAGTCTGTCTTAGTAAAATAACAACCAATGGCAGGCTACCTCAGTAAAATATGAAAATGGCGGCTCTCTGTGGTGATTTTGGAGACTTAGTAAAAATAAAAAAACAACTTATATCGGTGATATTTCTGTGCAAAGAAAGAGGACTTGTACATAGTGTGAAGTGGTAAGACACCCCGGTGCTATATGTAGACGCATTAGCCTGTATTTCTAGTCTGTGGTTAGCTTTTACTTTTCCCTTGTGTGTTAGCAATGTAGCTACATTTGTGAAATTTCAGCACCATGCTATTGAAAATGTCAATCTTATAAATTATTAGTCATTTGCTTAAGATCCTATCTAATCTAATCTTAAAATATCCTCCCCAGCATCCTACATTACCGCACGCGTATTGTCAAAATGCACAGACCATTCTGAGACATTATTTTGGAAAACGGTACATTAGCTTAGTTTTGGTACCTAAACATTTGATCTTGAACGGATGGCTTTTTAATGAATGAGAACTGAAAATGAGATGGTTGGGGAAACGCCTACCCCGTGCTCTCAATTTGGTATACTTTTTTACATAAGTTTTAGGCTATATTTCCATACTAATGAAAATATTTAATAATACTGGTAAGTATTACGTTTATATTGTTTGGGTATTTAACGTGTCACACTCTGTCTATACATAAGGGCTTCAGAATTGGCATTCGCCTTGGATCCTCTTCCCAAAGTTGAATTACCCCCGCCACCCCCGTTTACCGAGGTTTGTAGATCACTCTGTACTTATTCTTGTTCAAAGGTGGTTGGCATCCAGCTTGTGTAACATAGTTTCAAGCTTGTCACCTATTCGTATGAATGAGAGTAGTAGTACTACGGTAAATTATCCTAATTTATTGTATACTGCCCCCTGCTGGCAATGCTAATAGATGGATGTCAAACCAAAATGGGCATGGCTAACAATTTTTCTTTTCTCTCAAAGGAAGATGCTCAAGACCTAGATGTTCTTGCTTTGGCCAAGTCCTACTTTGACCTGAAGGAGTATGACCGAGCTGCCTACTTTCTACGAGGCTGTCGCAGCCAGAAAGCATATTTCCTCTACATGTATTCTCGCTACCTGGTGAGATATAGGTTTTAATTTTAATATTTTCATTGAGATGCCAGAGTGATTTTATACCAGATTTTGTCCTAATAGACAACATCACTGATTATATTTACATTCCTTTTTTCCTGTCTCTGAAGTCGGGAGAGAAGAAAAAAGATGATGAAACTGTTGACAGTCTCGGTGAGGAATTTCTATTCTCTTACATGGAGTATAGAAACACGTGTGTTCTTCTTCTCTAACTCTGGATCGTACTGTGGCTTTAGGTCCTCTGGAGAAGGGTCAGGTGCGCAATGAAGCCCTGCGTGAGCTGAGAGTTGAGCTGAGCAAGAAACACAGCGCGGGAGAGCTAGATGGGTTCACCCTCTACTTGTAAGCACCCTACACCTTGTATAAGTTTAGTTTGCGTTCTAACTGCCTGCGCCACGTCAGAAAGGAGTTTTGATCCGATATACACGCTTAAGATTCCTGTATTGCTCGGCTGTTTTTTGTTGCATGTACTGTAAATCATATTAGGACTGTAGTTAAGGATGTTCACCACACATAATCGTTTCAAATGTGCTGCTCGCTCACACTCTTGTTCAAATTGTCTCGGTGTATGTCTTGTGTTGTAGCTTATCACGCACACGTTTGATTAACAGGCTTTCCATCTCCAACCTCAGCATACTATGGAAATAACTTTTTCATACCCAATTACCAGTTCATGAGTTGTTGTAATGTTTTCAGGACTGAAAAATGAACTGTTACATTATGGTGATTTAGATTATGATTACATACATTCCTAACACGAGAGGAATGTGATTTAGCAGCTGATGATTTCTTATTTCACACAAATGTCCAGTAAAAGACTGCCAGCCCTGTGTAACAATAGGTATGGAGTGGTGCTTCGTAAGCTGGATCTGCAGAAGGAGGCGTTGGAGGTGTTTGTGGAGGCAACTCACGCTCTCCCCCTTCACTGGGGAGCCTGGCTGGAGCTCTGTAACCTTGTCACCAACATAGAAATGGTACATATCTTCATGTGCATCTAATTAGTGTGCGTGCCTGTTATCAGGCATTGCTGCATATCCCTGTGCACTCGCGAAGAGAGCAGATAGCCTTGTGTAAATAAGTGCATAGTGCCAACCACTCTATATATCTCTTTATATTTCACTTGTTTTGACTGATTTTGAGAATTAGCTATTTTTAATTTAGTTTTATAAAATACTTTTTTATTTTTTATTTTTTGGAATTAATGGAAATGTATATTGTAGTTCCGCTATTATAATGTGAGTATGTCACAGTTATGCTATGACAGTCACAGGTCCAAAAAGGTTAAAACCACTTATTTACTTAGTTTATCATGCATCTTTTAACTCTATTATGTAACATAATCTAGTTGAGATGTAAAACTTGACTTAATGGACTGATATTATTTCCCTTCAGTTGAAGTCCTTGTCGTTGCCAGACTGTTGGATAAGAGAATTCTTCATGGCCCACATTTACACAGAGCTGCAGATGATCAAAGAGGCCCTGCAGAAATACCAGAGCCTTATGGAGGCTGGCTTCTCCAAAAGCACCTACATTATCTCACAGATTGCCGTCGCCTATCACAACATTAGAGGTTGGTATTTTAACCAGTCTAGGTACACTCGTTATCATTGCTGCAATATATTTTTGTAAGGCATTGTTTTATTTTATTTGTATTAGTACCCTATGACAGTGGGTTATGACTACACCCACTGTCAAAGAGTACAATGGCTGTATAATTGTATGGATCTCCTAAATTCAGATATTGATCAAGCATTGGCTCTGTTCAATGTGCTGAGGAAGAAGGATCCTTATCGCATAGAGAACATGGACACCTTCTCCAACTTACTCTATGTCAAAGTAAGTTCACTGCATGTCATCTGGGAAACATGTAATGTAACTGAGAAGAGTGAGGACATAAGACAGCCTTCTTTATTGTTGGAATCTGATGCATCACCACACAGCCTTCCTCTGCTCTGGAACACCTCAGCAGGGCAAGACGTGATTTATACAGTATGTTTTGTCTAAGGAATACAATATCAGCCAGATTGCACTGGGGGGGAAATAAAAACTCAAACCTTTCCAGCATTAAACATAATAGACAAGTACTGTCTATGACACTTGGTCCTTTACTGCTAATATACATAGAAATATATATATTAGTCCTTTTTTGGAATATAACCGAATGCCCTGTATTATTCCACAGAGCATGAAACCAGAGCTGAGCTACTTGGCTCACAACTTGGTGGAGATAGACAAATACAGGGTGGAGACCTGCTGCGTTATTGGTAAGTGCTGAGCCAATGAGTGCCACATAAACACCGGAGCCGCTGATTTGTCCTGTAAAGTGCAAGAGGTCATTTAGGACCTCTTTAATAAAACGCATCACCGGTTAGTTAGTGGCTCCTCGTTATTTAATTTTGTGTGCACACCTCGAAGCCCAGCCTATGCTGCTGTGTCACTGTTTGTCATACATGTATTCAAACACATCGTGTCCTTAGGGAACTACTACAGCCTGCGGTCCCAGCATGAGAAGGCAGCACTCTACTTCCAGCGGGCTCTCAAACTGAATCCCCGCTGCCTGGGTGCCTGGACCCTCATGGGCCACGAATACATGGAGATGAAGAACACATCAGCTGCCATCCAGGCATACAGGTTGGCTAGCATGGTGATGTCGACCACATCTGTGAAACAGAACCACGTGTGTAGCCACAAGTCACACAAACAGTAGCCCGATCCTATCTCAGCAGCAAGGCCCTCTTGGAGTTAACATGGCGCCAAACTTGGCATACTTATTTAGCCCATTAGCAATGCACAGCAAATTTGGTGTCATTCTGACGCACGTTTGGGCACAGGCCCTCTTTACCTGAATCAGAAAATTCTACATGGTGGAAAAGCAATAGGTTCAAGAGGCAGTTATATTTGTCTCTGTGTGATGCACTTGATGATGATACCCTGGTGCCACTGCTGAATTGCTGAACAGAACACTTGGAAGGTTAAACCACTTCATTGTCTAATGAAATCAGCATGGATGCGTCCAGATGACTCTGTGATCGGTTAGTAAAGGTATCCTCTGCCCTCCAGAAAACATCTAACTTGGCAGCGGAATGTTATGACCGAAATCAACTAAATGCAATTCAGTGGACTGAACTATATGTTCAGCTTAAACACAACACAACCACAGTAAAGCATAAACAATTGCTTTGTTGTTAATGGCTATGCAAATATTGTTCAACACACAGCCCAACTCCTCCCTGTCCTGAACAATGTCAGCCTGAATAATGGTGTGGAAACAGCATGATAAGTCAGTCTAATCAGGATCCACTGTCTGTTGTTTCCCACTGAACAGCTCCCGTGAACCTATTGCCTTTCTGACATGCACCTCAAGAGTAGTTAATTTAGGTGTGAGGAATAATGGAGTGTTTGTTTGTTACCGTTGGGTATATATGCCAATTAATGTAGTCTTCTTCTTTTCCACAGACACGCCATTGAAGTGAACAAACGAGACTACCGTGCCTGGTATGGTCTTGGCCAGACTTATGAAATCCTCAAGATGCATTTTTACTGTTTGTACTACTATCGAAAGGCTCACCAGCTCAGGTATGGTCTTTACAACAAAGTTATAACATTTTTGATGTATATTCCTATTTTCTACTCAACGGTGATGTTTTAATCAGTAAATATTAATGTAATGTCAACCGAGTAGCAGAGGCAAACTTCACTGGACTCCAAAACCACAGTTTACCTAGAGCAAACATAATGAAATCTATCATGACAAGTTTCAGCCGTATTATAATTTTTTGCATGTAACTGGATCTTCTCGACGGGGCTTGTTTTCTGTGTGCAACTCTGCTGCACATAGAAACGTACTTTGTTCAACATCACGGCTGAGTAAAACTATTGTTCAATATTATGTCTTTAAAATAAATCTACTGTAACTATTTGTAAGTTGTTCATTGTTATGATGTTATTTTTTTCTGACACATTGTGTTGTGCATTTCCAGGCCAAATGATTCACGAATGCTTGTTGCTCTCGGGGAAAGCTATGAAAAATTGTCACAGCAAGTAGAAGCCAAAAAGGTTAGCAACATTATTACGTGTTCTTGTCTTAGGCTTCCAAGTTTATTCCTTGTTTAAATTTCTTAGACCGCTTCATCTTGAATAACTGGTCCATCATATCCGTCTTTTTTTTAAACCCAGTGTTATTGGAGAGCCTACTCTGTGGGAGATGTGGAGAAAATGGCTCTGCTTAAACTTGCAAAGTAAGTGTTTCTCAAGATTGGTTTTGGCCTAGACATTCTTTTTGCACCCTTTGATGAAACATGCTGGATGTATGTGTGTGTGTTAGATATAGATATTAAATATGAAGCTTCAGTTTAAGAATCTTGGATACAGCACTGTAGTACTAGTAGCTAGTACTAGTAGCTATGCAACCTTGGGTATTGTTTGTGTTTGTTGCTAAACTACCATCTCTACGGCTTTCTAGGCTCCACGAGCAGCTTACTGAGTCGGATGATGCAGCGCAGTGCTATATTATATATATCCAGGACATCTTCTCGTGTGGGGTAAGCACTTCTGTGTCTACCATTCGTTTGAAAACGGCTTTCACATACACACATATTTGTGGAACCAAACTGGTATTACATGTATGGATATTTAATAGCAATACTACATCTATTAAATGAAGTGGACGATTCACCTACGACTCAGCCTTCACTTTCCTGACCTACGTGATACATTACGTCTACACTGAAGGATGTTGGTCTCAGACCTAGGGTAGTGCATTTTTCCAGTGCATCAGTCGCGCTTTCAAAATAAAAGTTTAATTTAATTTAATTATTTACATTGATTTCCTGCCCTGCGGTATAGTTTTTTGGGTGGGACAAATGCAACAGTTTACAGTATTGGGGAGACACCCCCCTCCTTCCAGGTTCAGTGATGATTTCCCCCAATTGTGTTGATATCTCCACTGCTTTCAAATGTGTAGTTTTTAACTCTGGCCACTGGGGGGATAATTGTTTCCCCCTCTAGGAGCAGCTGGAGCACGCTGAGGTGAGCACAGCGCTGCGGTACCTGGGCCAGTATTACTTCAAGAACAAGCTCTACGATGAGGCCTCCCTCTGCGCCCAGCGCTGCTGCGACTACAATGACGTGAGTTTACCTACGTAGCCGTCAGCCACATCGGTCGTTACCATGGAAGTAGGCCCTGCCCTTAACATTGTGTTCTCTTATTACATACAGGCCCGCGAGGAGGGCAAAGCCCTGCTCAGGCAGATATCTCAGGTGAGGGATCAGACCGAGACGCCATCAGCAGAACTGTTCCCTGCGCTCTCCAACAACACTCCCGTCAGGAGAGTGTCCCCGTTAAACCTGTCCTCCTTCACACCCTGACACCACATCAGCAGTTTTTTTGTTTCGTTTTGAGAGGCGCAAGGACATTGAATGTGAAGAAAACATTCACATTTTTTACAAAGAAAGGAATGTGCTGTCGACGACAGGTTCAAGGAATTAAAGTGGATAAATCAAAACATTGGGGTGTGGGTGGAAAAAGGGAAGACTTTGCCTTAAATCCATCCATTATCAATCTTGTTTTTGTTAGTGTAAATATGAACATATTTAGTTGTAAGAATTTGAATTATTTGAATCTTAAGACATTAAATGAATTGGATTTCATATCTAGTATTTGCTATTGTGATGATTTAAAACTTAAGTGATTTGTTTTAATTAAGGGGGCTTGCTACAAAACTGACTCACCCACTAAAGGTACAATGTACATTTATTGTGGAACCAAGCAATTAATATTGCAAAATACAAACACATTTAAAACAGTTTACACGAGGGGGCAGTATTTTTGCACCAAATTAACTCATTAGGTATTTTCACTTTGGAATACTGTTAAAGCATACACAGATATAATCAGACATGCAAATTGTGTAAATTAATGTCCAATGTGCAGGTCAACTCCAGTAAAATTGCATGTATTCTATTTTACAGCATTGTAGGAATTAATTTCTAAACTGCCTGTCCAGAAATGATCCTCAACAGAAGGCAATAATGTGCAAAAGTTGAACAGTTTACAATGGCCTCATTCCACTATATCTCCGAATACATCAGGTACTTAAAAAGATGTATGTACTTAAATAGTGTTTTCATACAGTGCACTTACAATTCTTCAGGTTAATACAGAATAAGTCTAACGTAAAGTATTTAAGATTCCACTCCCATTAAAGAATCAAGATCCTCTAAACCAAATGTACTGCTGCATCATCTATGGCATGGGGTGAAAAGGTGTTTAAACATCACATATTAATTTGTATCTGGCAAGACAGGAGGAACTCCACAGCGCCGTAATACTTGATTACATACGTCGATAAACCAATATAAAATACAGCTTGTGACATAACAGTTTTTTGGCATATACACAATACAAAATAAACAACACTCCAGATGAATCAGTACTTGCGACTGCGGGGGGTGGGGGCGGGGCTGGCGAGGGGGGTCTGTTGACGGGACCGTAAGATGCGCGAGTAGGGCGTGAGGTTTGCGTCGTCACATGCGCGAGTGTTACATTTGCGTGACGGGGTGCGCGCGGTGTTGAACAGGGTGGTGAAAAAGGGCCGTTTCTCAGGGGGCTGGTTCTCGCTGTTGGCGGGGGCCGTCGCGGCGGCGGCTGCCCCGCACCCCCTCTTCTTGCAGAAGGGGCCGGGCGTGGCGGAGGGGGGCAGGTGGGGGCCGGCCGCCTGGATGCGGGCCAGGTCCTCTGCCTTCCGCCTCAGCTCGGCCTTCACCAGCGTCAGGTTGTTCTGGAGCTCCACCAGGACCTGGTCCTGAGAACGAGCCGGCCGACAGGGTTAGACAGGCCGCAGAGAGGGAAGTTAAAAAGGTGACCCGTCAAGTGACAGAAGGGAGAGGGGAGCAAAACACCATTCTTGATCATGCTTTCACACTAATCACCTGGTGGGGAGGTGTTAATAGACTCTTTGATTTAAATTAAAAGCTGATGAGAGTTTAGGAAGACGCCAAAGAGTAGTAGGGAGAGAGTAAAAAACAAACAAACAAAAAATCCATTACATGGGGTCCAGGACGTTAGCAAGTATGCACTGGAGTTCCACTGACGTCCTACAGTGACTCGAGCGATTAAGCGACAGCTCACCTGTTTGGCCAGCGTGTCGTCGGCAGCAGACAGCGCCTGCCGCAGCTTCTCTCCTCCCGTGTTGCGGCAGCAGGCTCGCTCTCCAGACTGCAGGTTGGTGCCCAGCCTCTGCAGGTCTGCCCGCAGCTGCCGCAGGTTCTGTTGGAACAAGTGCATATTTTACGGCACGTCGTCGTGAGCCACGGCTGGAGAAGAGGCTAGCCTGGTGGAACCAGACCCGGGATTCACTTTTATAGGGCCTGGAAACACTCCACTGGTGATTGATTACAGTCTCTGCATGCTATTGGGCTTGGACCTCTGGTTTATTCTGAAACTATTGGAGCAGCCTTTTAACCAGTCGGCGTCGATACAGCAGTTTGTACATCTAGCTCTACCACCGCTTCGACGCCAAGGTCATCGCACTCAGCCACGCCCACTGGTCGCTGATTGGTCCGCCAATCCAGAGTGGCTGTGCGATCGCTAAATCGAACATGGCTTCCACACTAAATTGACGAAAATTGAGCAGAGAGCAAATAGTCGGGCGGAAAACCACGACAACAAATGTGCGCCCTGTACAGCGAGCGTTAGAAAAGTGTCTTCTCACCCTCTGGCCCTCCTCTATCTTGCGGTCAGCCGCGTTGGTCAGCGTGCCTGTGGGACCCGGCACCACTAGGTGGAGCTCCAGCCTCCTCAGCTCTGTTGAGATGAGCAGAAAACAACAATAGCACCACCGTCCCCCATTGGGCCAAGCGGCCCAGCCCGTCCTCCCGATACGGCACCTTGTGTCTTGGCCAGCAGCTCGACGCGGCATTGGTCCAGCTCGGCCCGCACACTGGCCAGCTCCGCTGTGTTCACGGCCAGGCGCTGAGAGCGGCGGGGGGGCTCCAGCTCGGTCGGGGCGCCCCCGCCCTCGGTCCTCCTCTGCTCCAGAGCGGCGGTCAGAGCTGCGATCTCCATGTCACGCTCCTTATGAAGAGAGGAGGCGTTCGGTACAGGACAGTGACAAAACTCTTAAATACTAATAATAGATATATGCATGCTGTGTTCCATGCACATGGACGTGCACAGGAAGTGCCCTCCTGTCTGGAAGCATTTTTTAAAGTGAGTGTGTGTGTGTGTGCGCACGCATGCAGTGAACAATAAAATGGAATGGAAAAAGTCCTGACATGATTTATCTTGGTTTCATTCTTTTACATCACAAAAACCCAGCATGTGTGTGTAGACTTTTTATATCCACTGTTCAATAATGTATTACATAAGGAAGGAGATAGATTTTTGGGGGTTCCGCCCTTGCCCTTTCAGAGGTTTGCGCACGTCACTGTCCACGCACCTGGAACTACTTGCCTGTCTGACACTTATACAAAAATGTTAACCATTTAATTTAGTAAATAAAAGTATTTAATTTGTGTAAATGAAGACAGACATCTTGCTTCTATACCTCCAACATCTCTCTGTAGTATTTCTTAAGATTCTTTTCCAGGTTGGAAACCCTTTCATCAGACTGTTCTTCCATTTGAGCCCTCGCTCTGTCCAAGGCTTCACTATGAAGTAAATAAAATTATAATTAAACGTATGCAACAAAATCTAATTATAATGCCCATTTAGTGTTGCATACACACACACACACACTTACTAGTAGTCAAGATGCAGGCCATTAATCATCTCCTCCATCTCAGAGACCACCTGCTCTCTCACGCTGGCCTCCATAGACACTTTCTCCTCCCGTTGGCGCCGCACTTCTCTCTTCAGCACATCAATAGCACCCATCAGCACCTGGGGGAAAAGTGGGATATCGTTTGGACACCTTCCAGGCTGCTATGAAATTGTCTACTGTCCCCTCTGCACACACGTGGCCATTTTACTGGTTACAATACCTGGTGCATTTTAAAATCAGTTTGTTGCATGTACTGCATTTACAATAGACTGTATTAGGAAAACAAAATGGTGCGGGGTACACCTTGGCAGAGCGTGTTCAATGTTGGGAAGGGGGAACTTCTAAAAAGGGAGAGGTGAATTTGTTTTGATGTCAAGTTCAACAAACATCTTTGTTCTTTCTCCAAGGTCGCTGACTCTGCGCACAATATATTGTGTAAGCAAACTACAGAGAAATAAGTTGGCAAAACAAAGCATGTCAGGTGAGGAAAAACCCACAGCTAATAAAAGGATGTACAGATTCCCCAGTGAACAAGCACAGACCCAATAGACAGACACAGACCCAAGCCTCCATACAACAACAGACACAGACCCAGACCCAAGCCCCCGTACTACTACTACAGACCCAAGCCCCTGTACAACAACAGGCAGAGGGAAGCATACCTCAGTGTCCAGCATGGTGATATCTCCCTCTTCTTCATCACTCTCGTCTTCCTCCAGCAGAGTGTCATTAGAGAGCGCCGACGGTTCCCGCAGCAAAGACAAGATGTACGCCACTCTGGTCTTTGTAGATGGGCCGTGCACTAGCTGATAGAACCAAAACATTATGACAAGAGTTAGTGACAAGTGACATTATGACAAGTTAAGTTAGGTCAGTTCGTTTCAGGGAGAACCAGAATGTATTCACTCTACATCTACTGGGTGGAGATACTGTATATCGTTTTATTCCAAAAAGAGTTATACAATATAGTTTCTCTTATAATGCAACAAGGCATTTATAAATGACATATCAAGATATAATGATGGCTGAGGCCAGTGTTCTATTAGATGCTTTAACTCCTAAGCAAGTGATTGAGTTACCACCAACAAATGCACGTGACCGCTTTGGAATGAAAACATGTCAACGTCATAGCAGCCAACCCAGTGACAACCCAGGGAAATTCCTGCGATGGAGATAAAGCCAAGTGATCTTTACCTGGGTGGCGATAGCGGAGAATTTGAGGGCCTGGAGTGTCTCGTCGTAAATGGAGGAACACGGGTTGATGTTAACCACCATGCTCGAGTTGCCTCGACCGCAGAAGAAGCCTTGCAGTACCCGGGTCAGCTTGCTGTCTCTGAAAGGTACGACTTGTGGAGGACGTGACCTAGAACACACGAGAACATCATCATACCCGTTCCCTGGATGTGTGACGCCTTATATGCACAGCTATGGGTAAACAATTGACCGCTAGCTTCACGCTAGCAGTTACAGCACCTGTTGTCCTGGTTGTATCTCAGCGCCGCGATGCAGCGTCCCAGGGTGTGGAGAGATGTGTTGATGTTGTTGGCCTCCTTCATCCTTTCGCCGCTGCGTTGGTCTTTACAGCGCTCGGAGCCCGCCAGGTCGCACACAGTCAGTCTGCGGAGAGGTCGCAGAGAGGTCACAGAGAGTCAACCCGCTGCTATCACCGTATCAAGGACATGACAAGCCGGACTATTAGGGACGGCTGAGAAGGTATCGACGAGGTCTTACTCGCTGATGCGCGTGGCCTGGCATGAACCTTCCTGTGGTTGGACGTGCAGGACACGAATGGAGAAGACACTGTGGCTGGATGGAACAGCGGGGAGAGGTTAGCTATTAGATGATCTGTTATTACTGGTGAGAACAGCAGAACGAACCACATACTGGGAGGTGCTCTAACCTGCGGCTGGAGTTCTGGTTGAGGTGGGTGCTGGCAAAGCTCTGGTTCCTTCGCCCAGCCCTCAGGATCCTCCAGGCCTCCTCTGCACTACGCACGTGGACCCAGGTGAGGTCTGTCACAACAAGGGCGTGGCATACAGTGATGAGGACAACTTCACACCCGCGCCATGAAGCAGTTCAAATGTATAGTCAGCTACTGTAAGCTAATAAACATTTTGTCAAATTCACCAAACATTTCGCTAGCTTACCACTCTGTGTGTGCTGAAAAAAGAATCTCACCTTTCCGGCCCTGACTCCGTAAACATAAGCAAAGTGGCGAATGCCGCTTACAAATTGGAAAACTGTGCTTTGCGTGGCAAATTATGAATAGGCACTTTCGCACCAAACAGTTCTAGGACACACACACACACACACACACACCGCCAACAGCAAGTGATGCAAGACGACTGTTGCTATCTGACTGCCCACTACAACAGCCACGGAAAACGTCGTTATAGGCGTTGTGTGTTTGTGTGTAGTGTCTTTTATGTTGACGGCGCTGGAATGGAGACGTGCAGTTGCGAGAGCAAGAATGAGAGCCGAGAGGCAAAAACACCCTCGGCAACACTACCTATGATCGAGGCCGAGAGAAGGCCACCGCGCCAAGACAAAGGAGGCTGGTTGGCCACAGTGGTAAAAATGCCAGTTGCCGGAAGCGTTCGACCAATCAATGCACAATTACATCACTCGTGGTTACCATTGTGATGGGAGAGTACCTAGCCTGAAGTAGGAGCTAAAGAAGTTCCTCACAGCAGCGTTCTAAGAACTAAGATCGTACTCCGTTCCTGCTGTGCGTACAAACAGTTTTAAGAATGTTCCAATGGTGCTAAAGCTCAGAATGATGTTTATTAAGTCTTAAGCTCACTTAATCAGTGAAGGAACTAATGAATATAGGTCAATGTTACCCTTTACATATGGGTTGCCCTGCTTGTCGTCACTCAGCCTCAGAGTAGCTCTTTTCCTGGGCTGCAGGGAGGGCGGAGCCTCCAGTAGATCATACAGGAACTCATTGTATATCTCATAGAAGGAGACCCAGACAGAGAACTGCATGCCTTGCTCCAAGTAATCCCCTCCGCTGTGAGAAAGGCTGTCGGGCTCCAGACACACACTGTCAGAGTCTGCGGGTTGGAGATGGAACGCTTTACATTAGCGAGCGTCGACTGAAACACAAGGCTTCACAAAAATAATCGTACACATTACCATTCTGATCTGACAAGCACCACATACACTATGTAGTAGTACACAGTACGCTAGAGTAGTACATAGTACACTATGATACCCAGGCTGTATACATTCAATGGGCAAAAACAGAGGTGTCAATCAAGATATCATAATAATATAATAATTTATTTTCTAAGCGGGCATGAATGTATTTGCCCTATGAGCATGTTCAGCGTGAAAGTGAAAGAGTAGCTTATGAGATCAGGATGGTCTCACAAGGCTAAGTGTGGCACAATAAGAGATCCCCTTTCTCCTGATAGGCCTGTAAAGGTAGCCAGCGAAGCGCCTTCTCACCCTCCAGCTGTGTGGCAATGCTGCTGGTCACGGAGAGTCCCCCGATGCCGCTATCCCAGGCGTTGGTGGTGCCGCCCCGACGGGACGTCACGCACTCGTCCTGAGACACACAACAAGCAAGAGAGACGAGACGTGAAGTCGTGGCAATGCAAACGCACGCCGGCCACCGCCAAGGATTCTGGCAGGGACGCGGTTCCATTAGTGCACCTCTTTCAGCAGGGAATCCCTGCAGATCTCCTCCACCCGGACCTCGCTGGACTCCAGCTGCCGCACGTCCTGGTACATGACGGGCTTGAGATCCATGGCGCTGTAGAGATGCCCTTGCAGTGTCCCGAACACTGATACCAGAGCCCTGGGCAGGAGGCCTGCCTCGCGGCCAGTACCTGTGGGCCAGGAGGTGGCAGAGACATTTTAGTTGACATTTAGTTAGAAGTTACATATAGTTATAAGTTATTCAACGATCGTAGTCATCAAGCTATGGCAGCACTGTACAAAACACAAAAGGACCCCTCAATGTGCACTGCCTATTACATTATAGCTGTGCAGGACCTAGTGTAATCATGCCTGTTGATCCATTAAAAGGTTAACAGAAGAACTGAACTTAGCGTTATTAAGAAATATTGACACCCTGCTCAGTACAAAGTGAACGCTCACCCTGAATGGTGTAGGTCTTTCCAGAGTTGGTGACACCGTATGTGTAGAGGAGTCGGTTTTCCCCCTTAAGTACATCTTTCACCATATTCTTCATCGTGCTGTCATAAAACTCCTGCTGTGTGGTTTCTGGACCACAAATCTAGAATGGCAAATTAATAAAATAAATTATAAGACAACACAAATGAGGCAGGTGTAGAATTACACATTTATGGTTGATTATTATAAATAAACCGCTACGGAGATTTATAAATTGTTCTAATTTGAGGCTTCTTGATTGCATTATAGCGTCCCCAGAGAGACCCAAAGTAGTCACTCCAGCCTGTTTGGAAACATAAGTGAGTGAATGCAAAAATAACTTGTGTTAAGGGGGACTCGTTTTGAATTTAAGAAGATTTTTCTCCAAACAACTTGTTTGGAGAAAAATCTTAAAAACACACATTTCTCTTCTATATTACTGTATACAGGACATTTAATAACCACACTTTCAGTAAGTGATTTGGCCTTACAGGTGTTGTGGGAAATTGGGATTGTGGGATTATTTCCACTACCTTTGAGAAGCAGAACTTGTGCATGCTCTGGGTGATGCCCCTCTCTGCACTCTTCATGTTCTGGGAGTCTTTTGGAGCTTTGAGCAGCAATGTCTCCTCATCCTGGATACCGACACAACCCTGTAGGGTGAGCAGATGAAACATTTCCTCAGAACATGGAAGGTGTGGTCACACATGAGAGTTCCTGTGAACTAAGCACTTTAAACATTACTTTACATTAAAAAGGAAACCATGTAGATTACTTTCGTCTTACCTGTTCCTCCCCCCTCTCCATTTCCCCTTCTGTGAATGGACGGATGCGAAGATAAACCTTCATTCTCTCATATACACCATCACCGCTTCCTTGTCGTGGAAGTCCAGGTTTCCCTGGAGTTTTCTAAACATTCCAATAGAAACATGCAAAGTAACAATTACTTAACGACCCAATTTCTTTTATAAAAATGTATCCTTACTTAGTTCAGTTCTACCTTTGAACAATGCCAGTTACACTCTTCAACCACACCATTGCTGACTAGTATCGCTTGCATGCCCAGAACTCCTCCCCACATCAGGCTCAAATATACCAATAGCTTGATGTTCATTATTAGGCTTTTAATAACTGCATTCAATGCAATACATTGAAGCACATCTATTCATGTATCGCCGGAAGATAACTCACCGGCTCTTTAGCAGTAGATTTCACTTCCACGCCTGGAGAGATGATAGAGATCTCAGGCAGACGTGGTCTTGACAGGCCTCCAACTTCTGCTGCTGTAGACTCAAACACGGCCATCTCTTCATCCTCATCCGATGGGGATCCATTCGGGGAAGCAAAATACAATGCCATCCTAGAGAAAAGAATACAGGGTTCCACGGTTTATAGCCGATAAGAAGCTCGTAATCTGAATATGTCCTGTGTGCGAATTTCATATATGTACTAGTTTAGTAGCATAATTGAAAACATGCTAGCTAATGCTAAAGTAACAAAGCCAGAAACGATGGCAAAGCTTCTTAAATTCTCCACTCCCACCAAATACACGAGCATACTGTATGTATCGACAGGGTTAGTCCACATATCTACATCAACTGACTTTTAATAATAAGTTTACAGTGAATCATAATTTAACACTGTAGTAGCCTACTACTTAGCGTATAAAGACTGTTTTAACAGTCAAAATACTACCGTACGGTACCGTACCTTGACGTGTAGTCAACGTATCTTACCTGATGGACGTTATGCACCTAATCCCGTTTTTAAAATACCTACTCCTTATAAATATATATATGTAGGCCTATTGTTTTTTTTCGTTAATAGAAATCTGTCAACTAATAATATAATACTAGTCGTCCGTAGGTCAAGCGTAGGCTACCTTGTTTCAAAACCTAACTGGTTGCATGCAGTGAACAAGTTTTCGAACATCGCGCTTGGCGTGTGTAACCAATCACTGACTGCGTTGTCAAACTTGGAAGCGCTCTTATTGGCTAATGGATTCGCATGTATGGTGAGTCTACTTCAAACCAACACGGTCATGAGTTAAAGGTTCCTACCATAAGGTTCCTACCCCAATTTCCACAAGGGGAAAAAATATCAAAAAAGAGCTAGGTGTTTTTAGTAGATGTTACACAATTATATTATTCGAAATTGACTAACTATTGTGTTTCTTATTTTTATGTTGTTATTGGCCTGCCTTGTCTAATACGTAGAACAAAACACATTCGACTAATGATGAAAGTAACATTTTTATTTTGTTGCATTCATAATCATAACAGTTATCACCATAATCAAGGACATGCAATAATAATAATGTGACGTATCTCCGGGTCATTCACTCATTAATATACTCAGAAGGTTCTCAAGTGAAAATGGAGAGTGCAGCCCCAGTGTCAATGCATGTGAAACCATGCCAACTTTTATGATGTCATGACCAATTATACTGTTTTTTCTTAATTAACAAATGCCTTTACATGAAAGCATAAACACTGGTTTGTGATTATGTTTGTGAACACACGATAATAACGGCAAAGTTCAACTGTCCCATTTTGCCAGGTGTCACATTTTACATATATTTTACCTGCTGTATCTATAGGCGTATCCAATTTATATATATATATATATATATATAATTATTATTTATTTTTTTGTATTTGTATTTGTAAAGATTTAATTCTAACAGAAAACATTTATACATTTGTTTCACATGCACATAAAATATACCATATGTGTATTTGAGGTAAAAGTGTCAAATTCACCCCAAAACTAGATGATGTGGAACATCATGCCTTTGGACCACCAAGCCTAGCAATTAACCATAAACCTTCCTCCGTTAAGCCTATAAAGAATGATATCAAGTCCAATTTCGCATGCTTGTGCTATGCTGAGTTTAGAGCACGTGTTCCCAAGATTGTGGAAATATTGGGGAGATATGGACCTTTATCACAGCTTGGAACCCGCTGCCTTTTTATGGTATATAGGTAAAACACTGTTACTATGTGATGTGACACATGCACAAATAGCGTGAACACTCATCCTTATCCTTATGGTTGAACCTGTTATTTCTTGGATCTTATTCTGTCTATAAAGTTACTCCTTCTACAGCATTAAAAAAACTGTTTTAATTTGAAACTGTGAGAGCACCCCTACCACATCAGTTTGTTGAGTGGCTGGCACTCCTCTCGATTCCTCCTGATCTAAAAATACAGTGAGCAGGGAAGGAAAGTACTGGGGTTGGGGGCAACACAGCCAGGAAGTGTTACCCACCATTTTTACAGTGCTCCTTGGAATAAGATCGCAACTTATTTATTTCTTCTTTCTAATGTTTAAGATTCATGATGGGAATGCTTTAGTGAATTGATTGTGTCATAAGATTTCACAAAATGTTTATATATATTAGGGATGGCACCGTTACTATAATGAGATCAGAAATCGGTCCAATACTGACATAAATAACTGGATCAGTATAAGTGACAATTGGACAGTTGTAACCGATCCATGGGGCTAATCCAATTAAATTAATTTACACACATAGATCTACTGTCAAGCATCAGCCATATCTAACCTACCCAGGCCACACTATCTGCAGCAGAATTCTAAAATGTCCTAAAATGTCCTAAAATAGAGATTGTCTGTCATTTACTTTGCAA